>CM035440.1:27232923-27405423 GCA_020310875.1 Ceratopteris richardii
GCGCAAAAATGTGAAGTTTTGCTCTCGGGTTCGCGGTATGTTTAAAACTCGCCCTCGGTATATGCGTCGGTATGGGCATCGATAACTTCCAGTAAATTACCGACGCTTATACCGATGCTTATACCGATGCATATACTGACGCATATACCGACGCATATACCGACGGCTGCGGGCCACACCGACGATCCGTTTAAAACGGGCATACCGACAATCACTTGACCGTCGGTATCTCTAAGTGACAGTTTCCAACGCCCATACCGACGCCGAGTGTGACCGTCGGTATATGCAGCGTCGGTATGCCCCTCATATGTTGTAGTGGTATTTTAGTCATCGGCCATGGTTGAAAGCAGTGATGTATGCCGTATGTTGGTTGTTGAAGATAAGTTGGATGGTACCAACTACCCATTATGGGCTTATATGATGCGACATGTATTGGTTGCAAAAGGACTGTGGAACATTGTGCAGGGTGTTGAAAGACGTCCTATCACACCTGCAATTGTTACAACGGTAGGTACTGAAGCTGATGCAGAAGGTGTCAAAGATGGTGATATTCTACAGATTCTTATTCGTGCTGCGGTTTCTGCTCCACCCACTGCAGAGCAAATTTGTTGGGATGGTAGAGATTCCCAGACACATGCATTGATAGCTTTGTCTGTCAAACATGCCATTATTCCTCACATTACCTCTTGCAGAATAGCTAAGGATGCTTGGGATACACTTACCACATTGTACCAGGCTAGGAATGAGGCTCGTGTAGCTTACCTCCGAAAACAGTTGGAGAGTGAGCACATGAATGAAGGTGATTCTATGGACAGTTTTTTGACAAAGATCAAGGATTTGAAGGAATAATTGATTTCTGCTGATGAATTCCTTCTTGATAGTTCACTTGTATAGACTGTTCTGAATAGTCATCCTGGCTCATATCAGAGTTTTGCTTCTACTCTTTGGTTGATGATGAAAGGCAATCCGAATGCCTTAATATTTGAAGAGCTAGTTTTTGTTCTATTATAGGAAGATGAGTCTAAGCAAAACAGGTCTATATGCATGTTGCAGATCAAGCTTTCCTGGCTAATCAGAAGGGTAAAGGAAAATAGAGCTCTTTAACTAGTAAGCAAAAATCTGCTAATTCTGCACAATCAAAGAAGGAAGAAAAAGATGAGAAGAAATCAGAAAAGCAGAAATTTTTTTGCAAATACTATAAAGCAAATGATCATGTCATTAAGAACTGTCCAAAACTAGCTACTAAAGAGGCAAAAAAGAAAGAGGCCGGAATGGTTGTTGTAAAGGCCTCTACACCAAAAACAGAGTCTTCTAATCTTGTGCAGGATGAAGAATGGGCATTTACTATTGTTTGTAGTTTTGACCCATCTTCTCATGAGTAGTGCATGTTTTCAAGAGACTTAGATGTTTGGTACTTTGATAGTGGGGCGACCAAACATATTACCTCACAATGCAATTTTTTGTCTTCATTGGAGCCTGCCCCTACAGGGAATACTATCACATGCACCAACAACTCCTCTTATCCTATCATGGGAGTTGGTAAGATCATTTCGACTACTACTGATGGTAGATCTTTCACTTTGCCAGATGCTTTATTTGTGGCAGGATCAAGAAGAATTTGTTATCAGTTTCGGCTTTAGCCAAGATTGGGTTGGTTGTGAAATTTATTGATGATAGATGTATAGTTCATGATCTATCAAATGACGACGTAATTATTGCTTCTGGCATTTTATCTCATGGGCTGTATAAGCTCATAGATTATGATAAATTTGTGAATGATTTAGCATGTGCTGTACATGATTCTCAAGCTATGTCAGATGCAAAGCTTTGGCATGCATGCTTTGATCATCTGAATTTTACCAGTTTGCTATGGCTACAAAAATATGAAATGGTGTCATCTTTGCCCAAACTTGAGGCACCCGATAAACATGTATGTGAAGGCTGTATTTTGGGAAAAATGCAGCGTTCCTCATTTCCAAAAGATGGTTCAGTTCAAGCTACGCAGAAACTGAAGCTTGTTCATAGTGATGTCTGTGGTCCTATGCAAACTCCCTCTTTTGGAAATTATCTTTACTTTGTGACTTTCATTGATGATTTTTCCATGCATGCATGGGTATATCCATTGAAAGCAAAGTCCGAATTGTTTATGTGCTTCAAACAGTTTCTGGTTTTGGTTGAAAATCTGTCAGCATGTAAAATGGGCACCCTGCATTTTGATCGAGGGGGGGAATATATGTCTTCTGACTTTAATGCATTTCTGGGTGAATGTGGGATAAAACATCAGTGAACAGTGTCGTATACACATCAATAGAATGGAGTTGTTGAACGGAAGAACATGTCACTCATGGAGATGGCAAGGTGTATGGTCAAGAGTCAAGCTTTACCACACAGTTTCTGGCTTGCGGCTGTTATGTGTGTAGCATATGTACTTAACAAGTGTCCCACTAAAGCAAAGCAGTATATCACTCATATGAGGCTTGGCACAGTCCCAAGCCATATGTTGCTCATCTGTGTGTTTTTGGTTATCTGACATATGCATTAATGCCTCAACAACATCACAAAAATTGGATGACAAAGCAATAAAATGTATTTTTGTTGGGTACAATTCTGAAAGTAAAGGCTATCATCTATATCATCCACATACTAAACACATTCTGGTTAGCCAGGATGTTGTTTTTGTGGAAGATTCTATTCATCCATTGCTTTCATGTACTAAGGAGACATTTCTTAGCTCCAAAGACATGTATGATACTTTGCTGCCTCTTTTTACAGGTGGACAGTCTAGTGCTGGTCCTAATGAGGCAACTTCTCAACCTTTGCGGGTTTCATGTGATGATGCAAATCATTCCATTTCTGATGCAGATTTACAAGTTGCACTTGTTGATGAGAGAGCTAATATTGAACATGCAAAAACTATGTCAAAATGGCTGGTGCAAACTTTGTGTGATAGAAAATTAGATGCACCTATGTCATATCGTACTCAATCAGGCTCTTATAGTGCCTCTTTTGCATCAGATTGCTATGCTATGGTTGCCTGTAGTCTCTGTGATGAGACTGAACATGTTTTGTTTGATGAAGCACAAAATTCTGAACATTGGATGTCTGCAATGCAATTTGAATATGATGCTATCATGAAAAATGGTACCTAGTCTTTATGTGACTTGCCTCCTGGCAAGAAGGCCATTGGCACTAAGTGGGTATACAAGCTGAAGCATAAACATGATGGAACAATTGACAGGTATAAGGCTAGGCTTGTTGCAAAGGGTTATGCACAGGAAAGAGGCATTGATTTTGATGAAACCTTTGCTCCTACTTGCCGAATCACTATTGTTCATAGCATCTGTCACTTGCAACTAATCAAGGTTGGAATGTACATCATTTGGACATTAAAAAAACATTTCTGAATGTTGGTGCAAATACCAAGCCTACACACTTGGCTAGATATAAAGACTTCATGTGCAAATGTTTTGAAGTTCCATGAGAACCATTGCTATGGATTCTTTACCTTTTACCATTTGTAAAAGTCTATTTGACTTGAAGGAATATTTGTAGCTACCTCTAAAATCATGGAGTGTGTTAGATGGAAAAGCCATGAATTTATTTGGAGAGAATATCTCCTAGATTAGAGGATCACTTTTTAGTGAGAGTCAATGGCAAATTCAAATTCAAAATTCAAATGAACCATCTATAAAAGATGGGTGTAAAAAACTCGCGATATGATCACTCCAATTCCGAGTTCTTGTTGATTACATTGTAAGAGAGTGAGGCTCACTTCATAGCCTAGAATACTATTATAATTAGGCATTGATTATCATGCCAATGATCATGTACAACATTGTCTTATAATACAATAGATCAATGCTTTCATCTATCGTCTCTCTGTCATAGTTACTTAGAACAATCATTGTAAATTGCTCATATCTCAATCATTCCTTCACCATTTTCAATAATCTATAGCTTGTTGGAATCAACTCTAAGTTCTCTACATGCTCACAAATTTTCAAGATAATCCATTCAACCGATTTGGAGAAAAGTGCATCGAAGTACCCACTGGTCAAACTCTGCAGAGGTCCTAAAAAATCGGGGGTAATGATTTGATTGCTAAATTGATTGCTCTGTGTATAGTGCATTATTTTAAGTGATTCCACTTGGAATAATTAGATCATTAAGCTAATTTGATATCTCCAAAAGGAATTTTTCTGATTCCTACTGTACTGGAAGCACTGAGCTTAACAAGCAACATGTGTGTGAACAAAAATAGAAGGTTTTCATTGATTCTTGAACTTGGAAGTAGTCTGTTTTGAATCAATCATTTCTCACACCATTTCCAAAGTACATAGGGACTTGTTTAGTGTCATTGGAAATCTAAGAGGGCATACAACTCAACTCTGAAGCGAAAGAGCACTGTGTCCATCCATCTTTCCCAACAGTGGTATCAGAGCAAAGCTAAGGTAAAATGGGAGATGGTTTTCCTTCTTTCATTGATAAATTGGATAGGAACAACTACCAAGCATGGCCCTTGGGGATGAAGACATACTTGTAAGGAAGGAGTCTCTATGGATACATCTCAGGAGATGAGGAGATGCCCATTTTCAGAAGCAAAGGACAACCTACAAGAGAGGAGCATGAAAGAGTCAATACATGGTGTGCCAAGGATGCATTAGCAAGGTCATACTTACTTAACTCAATCTCTGACTTTCTTCTTCCACACATTAGGAACTGTAAGACATCCCAAGAGACTTGGGAAACATTGTCTTCCTATTTCTCTTTCAACACAAGGGCTAGGAAGAACCAATTGTGGATTGAGTTTACCACTCAAAGAAAGCAACCCAAGCAAGGCATCTCAGAGTATGTGACCAAAGTCAAATATGTAGCTGATCAATTGGCAAGCATAGGAGAAGAAATTGAAGAGGAGTAAATTTTAAGACAAGTAATCAATGGTATTAAAGCAGATGACAAATGGGAGAGCTTCACAACTGCCATGGACTTGTACATGGACATGCAGATTCCAGATCTTACCACACTCATGGGGCAACTCTTTACCCATGAAGCGAAGCTCAACAAGAATGGAGATTTATCAATAGGTAATAGCTTCTTGTTCTTCTTGTTCTTCTTTTTCATCAATCTTCTTGTTCTTCTTGTTCATCAATAGGTAATAGCTCTTCTGCCCTATATACAGATAAAAGTAAGTCTAAAGAGAAAGGAAAGAACAAGAAGATTGAGGATGAAGGAGCTACCTCCCAAGCCAAATATGCAGGGAGATATAGAACCTCAAGAGGAAGGGGCAGGGGAGGTAAGCAAGGTAGGGGAGACCTTATAACTCCTCACCATGTAATATTTGTGGATTATCAAATCATACTAGAGATGAGTGTTACAGGAACTTCAAGAATCAGAGAGGTAGAGGATTTCAAAGAGGTGGATATACACAATCAAGAGGAAGATTCAACCACCATCAAGGCTACAATAACAACTACAACAACAACAACAACAACTACAATAACAACTACCAAGGAGGCTATAAATCAAGGAAAGATTACAACAACTACAGAAGAGCAAGAGGATTGTCTTCTGATCATGAATATGGCTTCAAAACCAGGTATAAATGACTCAGGATGCTCAAATCATGTGGCAGGCAATGTAGCTCTTCTCTCTAACCTTGAGGAACCAAAGGGTAAGCATTAGGTACAAACAGGTGATGACACCAAGCACCGAGTGATCAAGGTAGGAAATGTTAAAACCTCTGATGGAAATAGAAATATGTTGAGTAGGGTTCTATATGTACTACAATTACCAAGAATTTGATGAGTGTTGGATAGATTGTGGAAAAGGGTTTGGAGGTCAGGTTCAACCAATATGGAGCATTTGTGGAGGATCCCCAACATGGATTCAAGAGAATTGCCAAAGGAGAAAAGACAGGTAGATTATTCACTTTTGAACTTGAGGATACAAGGAATATTGCAATTTATAGTTACAAAGACCAAACATTATCAGAGCTTGAAATTTGGCATAAGAGATTAGGGCATATTGGTGAGAGAACTTTAAAACAAATATGTAGAGATCAATGTGTGCTTGGGATACCTAATGTATCCAAGCAACACATGATCTATAAATGTGGTGCTTGTCAGTTTGGAAAATCTCACAGGTTACCCTTCTCAAGGAAAGGCCACATGCATGAGGACTACCTAGAGCTTGTCCATACAGATGTATGGGGACCAAGTAAGGATCCCTCAATTTCTGGATCAAGGTATTATGTATCTTTCATTGATGATTTCAGTAGGTGGACTATCTTATATTTTATGAAGCACAAAGATGAAGTATTCATTTGCTTTAAAAAGTATCTTGCACTTGTTGAGAACCAAACAGGAAGAAGTCTAAAGAGACTAAGGTTAGATGGAGGAGGTGAGTACTTCTCAAATGAGTTTGATGCATTCTTGTAGGATAGAGGAATCAAGAGAGAAATTACAACAAGGTATAACCCTAAGCAAAATGGGGTGGCAGAGAGGAGAAATAGATTAATTGTTGAAACAGCTAGGTCAATGTTAAATGAGAAAAACTTACCTAATTACTTGTGGGCTGAAAGTGTATCTACTGCTACTTATCTTGTAAACAGGTTGCCATCCAAATCTCTTGATGGGATGACCCCATATGAAGCATGGCATGGTAGAAGACCTTCATTTGATCATTGCAGGATCTTTGGATGTGTTGCTTATGTGCACATCCCTTCTCAAATCAGAGGTAAGCTAGACCCTAAGGCAGAGAAGTGCATCTTCATAGGGTATGACTTGTGTTACCGTTAGTGTCCATGTGAAAGGAAAAATGGCCATTGGACACTTCTCTACACGTTGGACACTTTGGAGAAATGAGACGAGTTGATGTGCAGACAGAGCTTGTGGGTGGGCTTAGACTAGCCTCTAACCCACGTGTGCACACACACAACACTTCTTCTCCTTATATTGCTTGAGTTTACAAAGTTGGTCACTTAGTTCCAAAGTGGTGTACCCCAAAGAGGAGGGTTAACACCTTACAAAGTAAATTTGATGTGAAATGCACTGAGTGTCAAAGTGAACCAAATAATTGTCAGCTAAAAAACTTTGAGCACTTGATTGTTACAACTTCAAGGCAAATAAAGCCAAAAAATGCGGGTTAAAAAATTCCTCAATGAATGCCAAGCCTATAGTAAAAGAAATACTATGAGGCCTTGCAATTTATCTCATTGCATAAACGTGCATTCCATCACTACGGATGCTCCTTAGAGTTTAAACTTGAAATTGAAAAAATCCATGGTTAAATTCCCCAATGAATGTGAAGATATCCCCTACGGATATTGGGAATAGTAATGGTTGGATTGGAGGATTGAGGATAGGTTGGAGAAGAGATTGAAATAAGATTGTGTTGAGTGTGGTAAAGGAAATAAATGATTTAGTGGTGGGTAAGCTGAGGGGAGGTACATGTAGAATTCATGGAAAGGATGGGTGGGGGCATGAAGGAGTTGGAAAAGGTGCTATGGCAAGTTGAAGGGGTGGCAGAATAATGATGGCAGTGGAGTAGGTAGTGGTGGGTGCTGAAGTTACAAGGACTGTATCACTTGATGTATTAGAAGTGTGGAGAGGGGACTGGGGTGGGGAATGGGAGGGTGTTTCAAAGGTGGCTTGAACATCTTGGATGAGGGGGGAACTCTTGAGTATCGGGGATGTGGTGGTTGTAGTGAGGGAGGTTGTATCAAGTGGAGGGATTGGCGAGGGGTGTATGACCACAAATAGTAGAGTGGTAAGAGAGGTTGGGTGGCAAAGGAACCTGAATGTGTTGGCCGAAATGAGGTAGAAGTCTGATGCATCATGGATGGAACCTTGGAAGTGTTTGTTGTCTCAAAAAGTTGAGGACTTCAACTGTATCCACTGCCTCGATTAACATGTTGAAGGTGTTGATTAATGATGCATCAAAGCTACTAATCTCGAGCTCTCTCTACAACAAACCATGACTTTTCTATTGTGTTGTCTTCATGCCTAAACTGCTTGCATATTTGCATAAAGCCTTTGCCCTGCCATGGTGTAAGCTACAATGTCAGAGGTGGGTTCATCTTCAGAGAGTCGTACCCCTCCTTGTTCTTATTGGTGCTACTCCTCTTGTTGGTCTTGAGTCCCTTGACTTTCTTCATGATCTTGGTGAGCTGTATTATCTTCCTTGTCATCTTGAGTTATAGTGCCCTCATCACCTTCTTGATTTGTGGTAATGTGGCCTTCTTAACCTGATCATTTTGTGAACTTGGGTAACTCTGTTGCTGGTATTCTTGTGAAAAAAACTCCGTTTTAGAGAACTGGAAATCACTATGGAGAGGGTCTTGCATCTCAAAATCAAAGGTAGTATTAAAGTCATTGGTCCCCATGTTAGGAATAAAAAATGCAAAAGCTCTTGCAACACTAGTCTTTGTGGGTTCTATGACTGCTTGTTCTGTGGCCCTTGGTTCAATTCCCACATGATTATGCAGTTATGCTCCTAGATTGTACTGCACTAACAACCATTTGACCCTCAAGCATCAGTGTGTGAGAGAGGCGAATGCAAATTGGGGGGATGACTAGATGTGGTCCTAGAGGTGATGATTGGGGAGATGGTTGCAAGGATGGTGTTGGGTTGTAGGGTATGCGCACACCCACAAGTGTGCATAGGAACCCTCCATAGACCATAATAATATCTCTTTTTGTATCTACTTAGGATTTCACATAAAAACCCTCCCTTAGACACTTTTTAATATTTTTCCAAAAGTAAGGCTTTGGAGCCTTGTAAATGCTCACATCTTTTGAAGAAGCCTAGAAAAATCCCCACGCGCACGTATTCTCCTTTCTTTTGAGATTTGGAATATATGAAAAGATCTTCTTGAGATATGATAGTTAGGCATGTGCTCCTTTTTGACTAGTCAAAAGGAGCACATGGGGAATTACACTGAGCCTATAAATAGAGGCTATTTCTTGTAAAGAGGGGGTCCCTTGGCCATGGCCTTGGCCTCCATTTTGTTAATGGAAGAAGGTGTCATTTGTTACTCTCTTGCCTCCTTGTGTGCAATGGCGTTGGTCTTGGTGTATGGATTTGCATGTGTGTGTGCATGGTTGGGAGGATGTTCCCCTTTTGCTCCTTGTGACGTTGGCCATTGTTGCCATTGGTCCATGAGCGTGGGTGAACCTCTCCTCCCATTCTTTGCCCCAACTTGGAGAAACTTCTCACTTCCATGTGAGGCGGTTAGGGTTTGTTGTTCCCCTTTTCTCAACAATTTGGCGCCGTTGCCGGGGATGTCGGCCTTTAGCCGTTGGTTTTTCCAAGTTTGCGTGTCCATACTTCGTGAGATGCACCTTGAAACTTGGAGGAGGATGAATACGTGTGGCCTTCGGTTGGCCTTGGGTACCTCTCTTCTTTTAATTTTTGAGTAGTTTTAGTTCATTATTTCTGTTTGTTGCACAGAAACATCCCCTAACCCCCTTCTCTCTCTCTTTCTTCCACATACACATGCATTTCCCCACACACATCTTGACATCACTTCCCCACCACTGACATGTCTTGTTCCAAGTGTTTGTCTTGGGTAGAGGGATGGTTATTCTCCTCTCATGACCTTCCCTCTGTTCTATTTTGAAAAAAAAAAAGAGGATAAAAAAATGAGGAGTCGAAGTTTTGATAAAAATAATGTCCCTTCAATATAGGCGAGTTGCTTGCATGGGAGTCAGTGGCCGACGCATGAAATGGGTTTTAATCCAAGCATTTAGGTGCATTTAGGTTTGGGATCCGTTTGTTCACCTACCACCACATTGACGCCACAGTATAGTCGGCTTGCTCATGACATTTCTCCCTCTTTTCCCCTTTACTTTTAGGGTTGGTTTTCTTGGCGGTCCTCCCTTCGTCTGGACTACTTCAAGCTATGGCGGGGTGAAGCTCCGCTCTAGCTATTTTGAAGGGATCAAGGCTCAGTGTTGATTTGCGGGGTCTGCTCTTAACCCTACTGTGCTGAAGGTGTTGAGCTTCCCCTGTGCATGCTGCGACCATGGAGGGTAGATGCCTTGGAGCTTCGGCGTGCCCATTTGTTTTATGATGTGGGGCTTTTTTTTGGTGCCTCTCTCTCGCTTCTACATCGCTTGTCATGCCCGAGTTTTGTCTTGCCCTCCAACCTGGTGCAGGTGTTCCCCGTTTCTCCGCTTGGAGTTAAGCTTTCGTGCACGACTTTGCTTTGTATTCGGGGTGGTGCTTCTTGCTCCTTCCTCCCTCTATATCATGGTCAAGTGTCTCTTATCGTCGGCTTCTCAGAAGGATTTTGGAATGTCTGCATACGATCTCCTGTTCAGTGCTTCTATGCCTTGAAGCCTTGCGTTGCCTGCTCTTAGTCATACTATTTTGAAAGCTGGTGCTCTCCAAGCATGACGTCTGGACTTGCTCGGAAGTATTTGGTGTCGATCTGCGGAACGATGACTCACGGCCTGCGGTGCCCTTTCCCATCTCTCAATTCCTCATCATGTACCTGCTCATGGCGAAGAACTTATGGTGGGTGGCCATCACACTAGGACCAACACATCTGTGGCCCAATGACTGGGCATTCTTGGCTTGCTAAACCTAGCAACTCTGCTGCCCTCTCTCTATGAACCACAAGTGAAGGGTGGTAATGGATTCCCTGATCTCCTTTGTTGCTTTTGAAATGAAATATGGTCTTGCAAGTTTTGTATCATAGGGCAAGATTTTGGGCATGATTTTGAGGCCTATTCGACGAGGTGCTACGAAATATGGATCTCCGGAGTATAAATATGCTGTTTTGTGGTGAAGTTGCAGGTGACCCTAAGCTTGTTTTCTCGAAAAGTTTTGTCCAAGGGCGAAGCTACTCCTTGGTGCTCCCTATGCATCTTCCCAGGACTTCTTGGGTAACCCTTGTAGTTGTTGAACATGTCCGATAAAAACAAAAAGAAAACATCTGTGTGCGCCCTTTCTAATGGAAATAGTTGAGCCTGGTAAAGTTCATGGTGTTGTAAAAATATAAGCATATCTCTTGTGTAACCTGTTGGCTCGATGAAATCCCTCTTATAGGTAAAAGTAATTTGTCTCAGAATTTTGTGTCGGAGGATACCTTCTGGTTGGATACGGTGCAGTCTTATGTGTTTGCCTGCTCTCCGTACTCATGTATGTGTGTTTTAGGGCCCATGATTCCGTTACTATGGATTGCAGGTGTTTTGCTCCCAACACATGGAACATGGTGTTTGAAATTCTTGCAGATTGATTTCCCAAGAGTACCCTTGTTTGCTCCAGGCTGAATGGTGCTCGATCCACACTTTCTCTCCGCCTGGGCGCAGTGGTCTGTGCAAGTTTCCCCTCCATTTCCGTGGTTTTGTGTCACACCAAAAGGAATGTGCAGTTGTTGGGCATGGTCGTATGCCGCCATTTTGACTGTTGTGTATGCTTCACCTTGGGCTCCCCAAGTCTTTGCATGGCAGGAAGATGCAAGATTTGGGCTGACAGTCGGCTCTTTTGTGATCTCAAAGGCTTCTGTTTCCCATCTGCATGCTCATCTAAGTGCCCACATTCTTTCGGATTGTATTAGCTGGGCCTCCACTTTCCTATGGAGGCCGAGTGCCGTTGCTGATCCCGACACTCTCCACCTGTTGGTATGCTGTCTCCTGTTGGTGTCAAGATTCCTGCAACAAACTATGATTGTTTCTGGGTGATGGTGCACTTCGTAGTTTTTGTACAAACTACCTACTATGAAACGTCTTATCTATGATCAATAGATGAATGGATGTTAGAGATGCTTGTGATTTTGGACCATGTGGAGGCTATGGTTTACAGGTTGATGATGCTTGGAGGACTAGCTATGAAGGAAAAGCTCCAAGAAGGCAACTGGCTCTCCCCGATAAGACTTGGAGGGAAGGATGATGGCGGCTACTTGTCCTTGAGGATTTCTGATGATCGATATGTTTCAAAATATCTATTGCAAGATCCAGGGAGGATAGGAATAGTTTCTGTTACAACTTCATTTGCATTGCAATAATTGTGTATTTCTTGGCATCATGTGACTAACGTATGTGATTACACTATTCAAGGTTGGTGTCCAAACTTCCTGCTAAAAGAAATTGTAGTGTCTGTTTCTTATTGTTGCAGGCATTCGGTTGACCTACAGGATCTCTTGGTCTTGCAAATTAAAAATGATTATGTCTGTAGCATAAACATAAGCTCTGAGTTCATAAATTTGGTTTCCTGAATGATGTTGTGTATGACCTGGAATTGGGGAAGATCAGGAAAAGTTGCAGTGCTTGAGGGGTTGCTCTTTTAGAAATACTTGATGGGTTGGGATGTTACTTACAGGTTTGATAGGATAAGATGCACTTGACAGATTCCGCTCTTTTTCTTTTTTGGAAAATTGCTGGTGCTTCTAAAACCCATATGTTGAGGTCTACCCTTCATGAGGCCAATAGAACATGTTTATAGCAATATCATGCATTCATAGCCCAGGGACATTTCCATTCATGCTGGCTCTGCCTGATTGCAGCATCCCTTATAACTCATGTTATGCATGGTATGAAATGATTAGTGACCGATGATTAATGATCTATTTTGCTTGATGAAAAAAATGAAGTATTAGGAGAATGCATCTACCAGACCTATTTGACGATTAGGAATGAATCTTAGTGGGGGAGTATTTTCCAATATCTATTACCTTTTAGGAAAGACAAAATTGAGTAGGAGTGTTTGCAGTCCCTGCTTCATGGAATACTCGGGACAGACCAAGTAGTGCATGCAATATGTGTCAATTTCTATCTTAGAATACATGAAGGAAGATTGTCAGTGGCTCCTGGTCTTTGGGATGTTCTACTGAACTCTGAGGAAAGCGACTAATTGCTCACTTTCATCATAGGTTTTGTTGCATGTGTTCACTTGTGTTAATGGACAAAAAGTTTGTGATATGATAAGGATGCTGTGTGAGATGACTCTAGCTAAGGTTTCGTGTCCTTTTCTCCAAAGTGCATGTTCTGGTCTTCCTTCTTTCTATACTGAAGGGTAAGAGGGTTGGGGTGTCATATGGCTAGGAGTTGGGATTTTCCTCGTAACCACTGGTGAATATAGTTTTGCGTGTTCTAAAATCAGAGCTTGTACCCACACTTGTATGCTTCAATCATATGATTGATGTCTAGATCCACTATCTCCATCGTTGGCTGGTGGGTACCCTTGCTATCTTAACAAGTTAGTGAAATTGCTCACTGGATCTTTTGCATCTGATACCTCACTTAGCTATTCTTGAAGTAAAAGGATGAATGATTGACCTTGTTGTGAGCTTCATGACAATAACTTAAATATATGGGAGGTTGAGTGCATAATGCTTGTACCTCAAAAGGTTCTTTGTGATATGAGCATGTAGTTTTCAAAGGAAATTTACTGGTGAACATGCACATAGGGGGTGAAATTTTTGATTCATACCTGTTCTGAATTAATTAAGTGTGAAAGTCACAAAGGTCTGAGTGATTGTTTTTTGCTAGGAAGGAAACTCTCTAGTTTCACAATGCTCATTTAAGGCTTAATTTTTTTCATCATGCATTGCAAGTCAACACACTCAGAACTTTTGCTATGATCCTTCTTACCTCTTGTGGATGATTTGTTACTATGCTTTGCAGGAATAGGGTTGGATAAGTGTTTTGAATCTCATGTATGCTTGTAAAATGATAGGACTCATAATGTTGCACTATTGTCTGTTCATTCTATGAGCACATAAAACTCATGTTAAATTGCAAGATTGACTAGGAGCATAATATAAATGAGGGTAGGAACATACGTTAATCATGATATCATATTCATCTCATGCTATGAAACGTGATATGTCACACTCACCGGGAGATAACTAATTTTGGATTGCAGAGATAAGAAGATTTTCAAGAGCTCTTCTCATTAGAAGAGCAAGTTTTAAGTGAAAGATGTTCCCTAAAGCGGAAACTAAAAATGAAGTTACATCTTGTGGCTGGTTCTTTTCAATTTCAGTCTACTTGTTCTGTATGTTTAAATTTCAGGTATTGGAGCTTTGAAGAGAAGGCACATTGGATGGAAGTTGGGCTCACTGCCCCCAAGGGGATTGTGTCGCCCAACTGTAAAGACTGAAGATGCATAGATTGAAGAATGGATTGACGGCTTGCAGTATTGCAGATCTGAAAGATTGAAGGCTGGTGTGTTGCAGGTTCAAATCAATGAAGAATATGGAGGCTTGAAGACTGCAAACTACATAATGGAAGATTTGCAGACCTGGAGCTTCTCAGAATTGAAGACTCAAGCTTGAACCAGTTCAGATGTGTATGATCCTTTCCTCTTAGCTTTGTCGAGGACGACAAAGTCTAGGGGGGGGAGAGTGTTGGGTTGTAGGGTATGCGCACACCCACAAGTGTGCATAGGAACCCTCCCTAGACCATAATAATATCTCTTTTTGTATCTACTTAGGATTTCACATAAAAACCCTCCCTTAGACACTTTTTAATATTTTTCCAAAAGTAAGGCTTTGGAGCCTTGTAAATGCTCACATCTTTTGAAGAAGCCTAGAAAAATCCCCACGCGCACGTATTCTCCTTTCTTTTGAGATTTGGAATATATGAAAAGATCTTCTTGAGATATGACAGTTAGGCATGTGCTCCTTTTTGACTAGTCAAAAGGAGCACATGGGGAATTACACTGAGCCTATAAATAGAGGCTATTTCTTGTAAAGAGGGGGTCCCTTGGCCATGGCCTTGGCCTCCATTTTGTTAATGGAAGAAGGTGTCATTTGTTACTCTCTTGCCTCCTTGTGTGCAATGGCGTTGGTCTTGGTGTATGGATTTGCATGTGTGTGTGCATGGTTGGGAGGGTGTTCCCCTTTTGCTCCTTGTGACGTTGGCCATTGTTGCCATTGGTCCATGAGCGTGGGTGAACCTCTCCTCCCATTCTTTGCCCCAACTTGGAGAAACTTCTCACTTCCATGTGAGGCGGTTAGGGTTTGTTGTTCCCCTTTTCTCAACAGATGGCTAAGCCTCAACTTGTAGGCACGAGATGGATCCTCTCATACCTTTAGCTGAGTGAGATGTTGATGCACAGGTGCTCTTGTATTTGTTGAGTTGAGTGCTAGTGATAGCATGCTCAATGAGAATGCCGTAGCAAAGCCACATATATGCAATTTTGTGTAATGGCATAGCATATGTGAATCACATGCTTTCTAGCCACCTTTGATTTGCTAGGTATAGTTGCTCTTGTACCCAATGAGCTAGGTCAAATACAAATTGAACCACATGTGCTTGTGTGGTTGAGTAAAGTGGTTGTGGTCCAAGAATGCAAAGTGTTGCATGCATATCATTAATGGCATGGAGAGCTCAAGTGTGATCGCTGAAATTTTGGCTCACTTTATGACATCTCCTTTCTTCATTGTTTTGGGGGTTAGAGTCTCTTTATTTGATGGAATATGTGTACCTTTGATCTTGAGGGTTGCCCAGATAAGCTTACATGTGAGCTTGAATATCTTGAACTGTGGTTCTGTAACCAAAAAGGGTAGTACGAATGTGCTTGGGAGCTCTTTCTTGTCTGCACGTTGGAGATTAGTAACCAAATAATAGCATATGTGAAAATCAGGTTTTGGTAGTGGTGCTTCAAAGTATTCTTTGAAACCGACCTTCTCCCACAAGAGTTGTAGCTCAGTTGTATTTTGTAACATCTCAAACTCTCTAGAAAAGAATTGGTATATTCCGCATATATTATTGCTAAAATTTATCTTTGCCTCATAGATATATTTGGCATTGACAAGAGGTCTAGCTAACCCTTGAAATTAATGATATTTAGCATGAATGCAATTAGTCCTCTCTTTAGGTCGATCTTCAATGGGCATAGGACCTTAAAATCCATGAAACTTTGGTGGTGGCAACAAGGGATAGTCCTCTACTAGGAGGTTGTGATAGTCCATTGTGTGTAGAATTGGACCCATTGTAGATGATTCTCTTGCTTGCATTGCGACCCTAGGTGTTTGTTGTGGAGAATGAGTTCTCCTATGTGCAATGAAAACGTGTAGTGAACCCTTTTATGTCCAACACTTGGACAAATAACTGCAACTTAGATAGCTTGCTCCTCTCAATACAAAACTCAAATGGACCTGAGGCTTTAGTGAATCAAAGTAGACAAAGAGAGCTTTCTAACAAGATATAAATAACTTAATTTGAACAAGTTTTGATTAGGAAACACAACTGATGAAGATGAACTACTTGTCCACACAAGTATGCTAAAGAATTGAACTTCACTCTCGGATTGATAACTCCCCGAATATATATCCTTTGAGGAAGATATTTGAGATGGAGAAAGTGCACACAACTAGGTTTCCAATAAGCTAAAAGTCAAGTAATTTGGATGCATTTTGGTCAAGAAAATCAACTGACCAAAATAGACCACTTGCACACATAAGTATATTGAAAAACTAGACTTCACTCTCTGATAGATATCTCACAGAACATAAATGTTTTGAATGAAATATTTTGTATAATGAAAGTAATGCAAAGAGCTTTCCAACAAGCTAAAAACCAAGAAATTTGGATACATTTTTACCTATAAATTTAACCAACCAAAATAGACTACTTGTCTACATATGTATGTTGAAAAACTAAACTTCACTCTTTGACTCATATATCACAGAATATATTACCTTTGAAGGAGATATTTGAGATAATGAAAAGATAAGCTTTCCAATGAGTTTTTAAACACAAGAAATTGTTACATATACACTAAGATATGAGCTTCACAACAGAGCTATGTACAAAATGACGTGCGGCTGGAAGGAGTCTATGGGAAGACAAAATGACAAAATGACCAGATCTGACTATTGGGAGCTCTTGCCTCTTTCTCTCCTTGTTTAAAACGTGCTCCCACTCCACTTTTATAAACAATGAGCATGTGAAGAAGTTTGTGCCTCCTTCTTAACTCACCACTTTCATTTGATTGCCCACTACATGCCACTTACTACAAGGCAGATATTGTATCTTTTGCTCATCATGAATTTTGACTAGATTTTTTTTTCTTTTTTTCTTTTCTCTTCTTTTCCTTTATTATTATATTTGGTAAATTTATCCAAGCACAGCTCATGTGAAAATGAGCTTGTACATTTATCTTCAACGTTTGTTACAAAGACTTGCTACAAAAGGAGAACACATTAGCATGGAAACAAATCTCGATCTCTGTATGTCAAGACTGCAATCCCTTTCCAATACCGATATGCATCCCATGTAGCACGGTGATGTGTAGTGATATTGATGATGTCTTCATGCTTGATGCAAGACTGCCTATATACATACTTTGGAGAGTGCATGTTCTCATATGCATGATTGGTGTCATCATATTTTGTTATAAGATGTTGAGGGGTGATTATTACAAGGTTGATTGGTTAGCATGAGAGTCATTAAGTTTTAAATTAAAAAAAGGGATCAGTGAATGAATAATCCGACTAAAGGTTAGTGGGTGAAGGTGGTCCTGGGTCTATTGAGGTACCCATTTCCAAGATATTTGTGAGACTAGTTTACAAGGGCGGTTAGATACACTGGCCATTTGTTTAGGTAGAGGATGAGTGAAGTGTTGGAGCCTTGGGGGGGGTTGAGAGTAAAGGAATATAGGTATGTTGTTAGCAGTAGCCTTGGCACACCAGGACTTACAAGACGTGAAAGTCAAAGAAGGGAGTCAGAGCGAAGGGACAGCACAAGCAAACAAGGCAGTCAAAGAAGATCTGGCAAGTAGGCCAATATTTTTTCAAGACATTAATACAAATCAAGAGATGGACATGCAGGGAGGAAGAGCAAGTAGGGAGCTCGAAGATATGTATGGCACATCACTAGAAGAAATCCCTACAACAACAGTGATTTTTATCACTAACAATCATTGTAAATATCATTTCACCTTTTTGTAGCTCCATTTTGTGCAAGCCAAGGAGTCCTTGAGCTTGAGGAGCCTTAGAAGTAGTTGCGTACCAATTTTCATAATTTTTAGATCTCGTTTGAGCCCCCAAATAAGCCCTGGAACCTAATTTTTAACTAGGCCGGACACTAGGTCTGGACAGGGCCAAAAGCTAGTCAAAAACTATAAAAGGAGCTAGAGAGCTCATTTTTGAGGTTAGATTGTAATTGAAACGAACTTGTAAGAGCATTTTGAAAGTAATCTAAAAGCTCCATTAATTCTCACTCTTTGTCTTACCTTGTGTGCGCGTGTGTGTGTATGTGTGTGCATGCTTGTGTGCTTCTCACTCACGCACCTGTGTCGCCACTTGCTCGAGGTCTTCATACCATCCTCACGTCTTCCCGGATTGACATTAAAGGAGGTGCTACTCATCATTGAGCTACACCAAATTTTGGCGCTGTTGCCGGGGATCGAGCTTTGAGGACGAGCGTGTGATGGTAAGACGTAGAGTTGACGTGTTGGAGTTGTAGGTATTTTTCTTCACTCTCATCGATTTTCTTTTACTTTCTTCACCATCTTCATCACCATCTTCATCATCGCGAAAATTTCAGTCTTTTGACTATATCCCCATCTCCACCTCATTTCCCTCATTTCACTTGTGAGAGAGAGTGAGAGAGCGAATTTGCATGTGCTGTTTTTTGCATGTTTTGTGAGCATTCTGCAGGTACAGGCCGCATCATCATCCCCAGCACCCTGCGCAGGTACGGAAATCTGTGTAACTGTCTGTGTGTCGCCGAGCTCTGTCAATCGCGACCGACTGAAAAATTGCTCTAATTGCTAAACAAAGTGCATATCCATGACCTACAGGCCTAGAGCTTCCCAAAAATGTGTTTAGTTTTTTGAAATTCCACAAATTTCTGTCAATCGCGATCGCTCTGTCAATCGCGATCGACAAACCACGACGGACAGATCTGTCAATCGCGATCGACACGTCAATCGCGACCGACAAACCACGACGGCTCTGTCAATCGCGACCGACAGAGTCAACGACCGATTGACCACGACCGACTGACCATACGCGTGACACGTGTCAATCGCGATCGAGCCATCAATCGCGATCGACTCATCAATCGCGACCGACACAGTCAACGACTGTTTGACCACGATCGACAGACCCTCGCGACCGACCTGTCAATCGCGATCGACTCATCAATCGCGACCGACAGAGTCAACGACGCTTTGACCACGACTGATTGACTTTTCGTAACCCCTGTCAATCGCGACTGACCAGTCAATCGCGACTGACAGCCACGACGGACTTGTCAATCGCGATCGACACGTCGATCGCGACTGACCTGTCAATCGCGACCGACAGACTTTGCGAACGCGTTAGAAGGGCAAATTAGGTCAAATTTTCAAGGCAAAATTATTGGTCTAAATTTTGATTGAGTGTGGGACAAACACTAGGGTGTAGTATTGCATCGCGAGGCCGTGCCACAAGCTACTCGAGTATTCCTGTTTGACTGTTAGCTTGTATTGAATTCTGATTTAACTCCCTAAACCCTGAACAGCCCTAACTTTTTCATACGAAATCCAATTTTAGAGCTCTTGGGCTTGTTGGAAAGCTCGTGGCATATACTACACGCCCTCAACTGTTTTTTATAAAGATAATGCGTTGATTTTCAGAGAGGTTATTTTGAAGTTGACCATACCCAGGGGGATCAAAGTCAGGGGTCCTTAGAATTATGTTCCTAAAAGTCACAATGCAGATGTGTGTTTGTGTCACATGAATGAAAGTGGTTGGTTTTGTTCTTTGAATATAAGCATTGAGCTAACCGTGGGTCCTTTATAGGTCCATTGAGAGCAACTGAGAGCGTACAAAGCAAGGTTTCTTTGCAAGCTTGAGAACCGGGTTCTTGAGCACCATAAAGCAAGGGATCAACAAGTAAGGTTGGATTATTCTCAACTCCCTCTGTCATTTCCTAGCTCAAGCTAAGAACGAGTAGAGATAGGAGTAAGTCAGGGCAACGATAGGCAGCTATCAAGTTGAAGACTACCTAAAAACTCAAGTTCAAGTTAAAAACATAATCTCTGTACTGTCGATAACCTAAAGGAAAAGAATCTAACGTGGAACGATCAACCTAAAGTACGAAGAACATTCAAGTGTTCCTGACGACGTGATATCAGACAAGACCATAAACACAATAATTAACTAAAAAGAATCAAGTGACTGGTACCAATTGATCGGCAACGAGGTTGTACTCTGGAAAAAAATTGGGCTAATCAGTTAGGCATATGAACCTTAGATCAGGACGACACCTAGCAAGAGAGAGACAAAGCCTTAGGTCTTCAGAGGCTAGTGTCAATCACACTGCAAGGTCTTGGGCCCAGCAGTTGAGCCACCACTCTCACTACCCCAGCTCTGATACCAGTGAATCAGGGATGTCTCAAGGCATGGACAGACCTACGGGAAGTTCAGGTGTGCCTTACTTGTACAGGGTAGAAGGCCCTTACAAAACACAGTTGGAATACCTTAGGACCAACCGAGTAGGTGCTAGCATCTATGAGGACGGCCTAGGAAGATCCGTGGTCCAGATTAAAAACCCTGACCAATCCATAGGACTAGAGCACCCAGCTGTCAAGTTTGAAAACGGTGCATACCTGGACAAGGAAGGAACCATATACGTAGTCACCAGTCATCCAGATAGGACAGATGAATTTGGAAATGTAATTTCAGAAGCGGACTTAGGTGACTTGGAACAAGGAAACATGGGAGTGGAACCTAGAACCCCTCGCGGTAAATCAGTTCTCACTAGGATTATCACGCCTGAGTGGGTCCCCCAAGATAACAAGTGCATAGATTTGCTTCTCAATCGAGAAACGGACGAAGCCTTTTGGAGATATAAACCGGATCACCCAACTGATATAGGAACAATCATGATCTATGAGTTTAAGGATCCGGATAGCCCAGGCAGAGTGACCTATTTAGATCATGCTTCAGAACGGATCTTTGTGGTGATAGAAAATGATAGGCATGCCTACACTTGGAAGGGCGAATTTATTTTCCCCCAACCAAGATCAAATGTATCCTATGGTCACCCTGGGGCTGGAACTTCCCAAGCTCATGGTACGCAAAGAGATAGAAGTAGGGATAAACCAGAAGTAAGTTTTGCCAACCCAGTGGGCAGAGAAAGAACGAGAACCGAGACGAATAGGGTAGAACCCGAGATGCATAGAGCCCACAGGAACCAAAGAAATGTAGATGGATTCCCTCTGCCGAGACCTAGAGAGCACACAAGAACTTTGAGACCCACCCAGCTAGTTAAGTCCATGAAGAATTACTTTGACGGCACAGGAGATCCCTATGATCATGTGGCAGAGTTCAAGCAAGTCTTGAGAGCTGAACAAGTGGAGGATCTATTCACGCAGTACAATGCCTTCGGTCTAACCCTTAGGAACACAGCACTTACATGGTTTCAACCGTTGGATGAGCGTCAGTTCAGGAGCATAGACCAACTCCTAGAGGCATTCATTGTAGAGTTCTCTAAGAGCGGCATAAGACACAATACCTCTTCACTGATTCACAGCTTCAAGCAAACCCCTCAAGAGACTGTGAGACTTGCAGGAAGAAGATTTAGGCAATACCTGGAAAGGTGCCCTATTTCGGAGCTACCCACATCTGCTAAACAAGTAGCCTTATTCCTTGATGGATTGCTGAGTACGAAATTGAGATCCTATGTGTATCTGAAGGACCCTAGGACTATAGAAGAGTGTGTACGCATGTGCATTGACATTGAAGATAACCTAGGGGAGGAACTAGAGCTTTCCAAAATCTACAAAGATTCAGATAGTGCTTCTAGTCACTCTTCCACGCAGTCCACATCAATTGAGGAACTTGCCGAAAAGGTAGCTCAGAAATTAGGTGTAACTAGCAAACAAATCCCAAGGTTTGCCCCTGTGAAAAGGTGCTATACATGCGGTGGTGACCACATGGCAAATGTGTGTCCCATTATGGCCCAACCCCAAGTTAACCCTAGTAGCCAGTACTGCACCATAGAACGGAAGTACACAAACCACACTGCGCAAGATTGCCCATACAACAAGCAGGCAGTTAGGCAACCCTACCCTCAACCCCACCAACAAGGCAGATACCAGAACCAGTATCCTCCACCACCACAATATGCTAGACCCCAACAAACCTACCAACCACAATATCAGGCCCAACAGAGACCCCAACCGGTGCTGGCTCAACAGCCTCCAAACCCCGCTAACGTGATT
Organism: Ceratopteris richardii; assembly: GCA_020310875.1. Taxonomy (NCBI): domain Eukaryota; kingdom Viridiplantae; phylum Streptophyta; class Polypodiopsida; order Polypodiales; family Pteridaceae; genus Ceratopteris; species Ceratopteris richardii. Next base: position 27,255,091 of record CM035440.1, read on the forward strand.
CCAGTAAAGTATACTGTTGTAGAAGAAAACCTGAATAGGGCCATTGTACCAGTAACCCCATTGATCTCAGAAAGTGACCCAAGTGACCATAGCTTTGATTCTACACATGTCGATAGTCCCCAGGCTTACTACATGCAGTCTCCAGAACATGGTGAGTCTTACTATAGTGAGGAACCAAGTGAACCTAGTTGGGAGTCAGATTACACGAACGTCATGTATGCAAACCCCAACCCCAGGCCTCAACCTAGGCAAGTAAGACCTCCATTCCCAAGAGGACCATGCTACCGATGTCAGGGGGATCACTTCATTCGTGATTGTCCCTTACCCTCACCTACACAACCCCAGTCAGTGACTATCCAAGGTTTCTGCCAAGATTGTGGGAAAGAACATCTCTTACGAGATTGCCCTAAGAACCCCAATAATATGCCAAAAATCACTCCTATCAATGTGATCGGTTTGGTTGTAGATCCCTCAGGAAGCGTCACTTCCACTGCACCAGTGCAGGTAGTCACTAGAGCTCAGGCATTGCAGCAAAACCAAGAGACAAGCCAGGAAAAGGGCCCAGAGGCTAGTGAAACCGAGAGCGTAACAAAGAAAAGGACTAGAGCATGGAAAGATAGTCGAGAAAGAATGAAACGACAATGGGCCAAAAAGATGAGTGAGCTTGAGGAAAGCATAAGAGAAACCAAAGCGAGGATAACTGAACTCACAGCTCAAACTCCCTCTCACATCCCACCGCCTCATCAAATCCCACCACCCCCTAGAGTAGGATCAGTTCTAGCAGATCCCACTCCTGAAGACCTAAACATGATGCTTAAAGCATATCAGGCCAGAATCCAAGAAGGGCCAAACGTCACGGATCATGACAAGTGCTATCCTAGAGCTGACCTAGAGATAGAAAGAACCAAACTGTGCGCGAAAATGGTCGCATTGGCTCAGACTATGTTTGAAGCCAGTCGCCTTTTCAATTACTCGGGCTCAGCCAAGACGCAATTACACTTGGATGGATTCCTAGAAAAGTTAGAGAGGATAATTGCCAGATCTGACAAGGAAGAAAAGATTCAGGAGAAAGAAAAAGCAAGCAAAAACCTGAGCCATTCCCCATCGGAAGTTTATGCAGCCAAGTCCACCAAACCAGACAACTTCCCCTCCTTAGAAAGATTAGAGAGGCTAGTTGCACAGTCAGAAAAGGAGCCTACCCCTCAAAAAAAGGAAAGGACAAGAGAACGGATAAGCCGGCCTCTTCAGGAAACTCATGTGCCTCCTCAAGGAGCCTATCTTCCTCCCCAAAGGTCACAGGTGCCCCCCTCGAAAGCTTATGCACCTCCACAGGTAACCCACATTCCTTCCCAGAGAGTGTATGAGCCTGTGCGGAAAAGTAATAGCATAAGTAATCCTCCCCAAGAAGCTTGTGCTTCAGCTATCTATGACAACGAGGAAAGAGCCAACGATAGGATAAGCCCTCCTTCCCAGGTAGCATATGCACCTAATTCTACGGAGCCAGACACTTCTTCTTCTATGAATCGGTTTGCACCAGACTTCCTACGAGAGATTCAAGAAGACAAATGGGAAAACGAAAGCGAGGTCGCCCCTCCTTTTGAACTTGTGGACGATGCACACGACCAATTCCCACAAGACATCCCATCAATTTACGGGGAACATGAGAGTGCTCAATCTCATGAGAGATTGGACTTTGAGTCTAATTCCATACAGGAGCTACCCCACTTCACAGGCCCATGGGAAGCAAAGTCCACATGTATGAGAGCACCCACAGTCATGGTAAGGAACAACGACTCAGTCATACCGAGGAACACAGAGGTAGTAACGAACACCAAGGTGCAACGCGATCTCACTTTGGAAGAGCTGCCTGAGGAGAGACCAAACGCGCGGAAATATGTAGCTAGTCAAGAAACTGAAACTGCAAAACCTCGTTCCCGGGTAGGATCCCATAGGACAGTACCGGAAATTCCCCTGGATAAGATAGGAGACATGTGTGAAGGTGAAGAAGGGAACACCTACCTTCCCATCACCTACCAGGACTACACCACCAAGGCAATTTTGGACTCAGGTGCAGGAGTTGCAATTGCCACCACTTCCCTATGGAAGCGTTGGGGCAAGCCAGCACTCAGGCCAACGAGAATGAAATTGCAAATGGCAGATGGTCACATAGAGAGACCCCTAGGATTGCTAGAAGGAATAACTCTCACCACTTGTGGTGTTGAGTTTGAACATACCTTTGCCATATGTGACTTCAGCAAAAATCATGCCTATGAGATGATTTTGGGTAGACCATTCATGCGACAGTTGCAAGTGGTACAGGATTGGGGAACCAACTCTTTGTACCTACAGCACTTAGGTGTTACAACCAAAGTCAATCTCAAGGATTATTCTCATAGAGATGTCCCTCCTATCCAATGGAATCCCATCCATAGAGCCAAGGATGATACCGAATCTGTGCATTCCATAGGATCAGGATCCTCCTGGATGCACGAAGACACTCATTTATGGATGTGCAAAGTAGCAGTGGAGGAAGAGAAGAGAGAAAAGGCTAGAGAAATAGGTGCAAACGAAACCCATAGACCCATTCAAGACCCAGCCTATGCACCTGTAGTTTTTCCAGACGAGGAATTTGAACCCCATGGCTGGGCAGAAATTTTAGCAACAATGGATGTAGCCATCAATGAAGAACAATGGACACCTCACTGTGATGAGGATGGCTATGATATTTCAGTCTTCTCCATAGAGCCAATCATGGGAGAGGCAGTTCTAGAAGAATGCGAACCTAGCCCTGATATATTTGAGGATGCAAGTGACTCCGATCTAGAGTCAATCATTATGGACCCTCCATTTGCATCAGATGAAGAATACTTCCATGAAGTAGAATTTCAACCTCAGAAGCATGGAGAGGTTACAAATGATGTAAGATTAGCAACACATATGACCTCGAAGGAAGAAGGAAAGAAACGAAGAAAGAAAGAAGTTTTACCAGAGGAGGAAGAATCTTTGTTTGAGGTCCCAGAAAATTTTAAGAAGTATGAGATAGATGACAGGAGAGTCATGATTAGAATGCCCAAACGAGAGGCACAATCAGGAGAAGCCTATGATAACAAAGAAACTACCAAGAAAATCGTAGTGGCCCTAGAAGAAGGAGAGGAGAGATGCACGTATATAGGCCATGACCTGACAGAAGAAGAAGAGTACGAATTGATTACCTTGCTAAGAGAATACAGAGATGTATTCGCTTGGAGTTACAAGGATTTGAAAGGGGTTGACCCAGACATATGCTCACACACCATTCCCATGACTTCAGATGCTAAACCCTCTAAGCAAAAGCCTTATACATATAATGATAATTACGCTGCTAAGATCAAGGAAGAGATAGATAGACTGGTTGAAGCTGGATTTATCTACGAAATTGAGCACACCGAATGGGTATCCCCCATCGTAGTGGTGCCCAAGAAGAATGGCAAGCTGCGTGTGTGCATTAACTTGAAAAAGGTTAATGCCGCCACGATTCGAGATAACTATCCGCTTCCCATCACAGAACATCTCTTAGAAAGAGTGGCAGGCAAGGAAGTGTACAGCTTCCTTGATGGATTTTCGGGCTACAATCAAGTAGCCATAGCTCCAGAGGATCAGCATAAGACAGCCTTTGCCACAGAATGGGGCATTTTTGCTTTTAGAGTAATGCCATTTGGGCTTACCAATGCACCAGCCACCTTCCAGAGGCTGATGTGCCATGTGTTTAAGGAGTTCCTAAGGAAGAGTTTAGAAGTCTATGTTGATGATCTTTGTGCTCATTCCAATGTTAGACAAACCCATATTCCTGAACTCAGACAAATCTTTGACAAATGTAGAGAATATCAAGTCTGCCTGAACCCAGAAAAGTGTGTTTTTATGGTCAGGCAAGGCAAGATTCTAGGACACATAGTGTCAAAGAATGGCATATCTACCGACGAAGAAAAAGTGAGAGCCATAGCAGAGCTACCTAGGCCAAAGAATGTCAAGGAAGTACAAGCTTTCATGGGGCATTGCGGTTATTATCGACGATTTATACACATGTATGCTGTCATTGCAAAGCCCATGTACGGACTTCTGACAAACTTTGAGTGGACGGATGAATGCGAAAATTCCTTCCAAGAGCTTAAACGAAGATTATGTTCAGCACCAATCTTGACCACACCAGATTGGAACAAGCCATTCCATGTTCATGTGGATGCATCCAATTATGCTATTGGATGTGTGCTTGCACAACCTACTGGTGAAGGTAATATGGATCTCCCAATTGCCTATGCCAGCAGACAATTGAATGCGGCTGAACGGAATTACACCACTACAGAGCGCGAAGGATTAGGCATGGTATATGCAGTTAAGAAATTTAGGCACTATCTGCTTGCAAATAAGTTTAAATTTTTTACTGATCATCAGGCATTGTTATATCTTGTAAACAAGCCATGCAATACAGGAAGATTAGTGAGATGGTTTCTCTTGCTAATGGAATACGATTTTGAGGTTGTGGTAAGGAAAGGTAGGACTCATTTAAGAGCAGATCATCTTTCTAGGCTCACTTCCGGAGAAGCCCCACAGGGAGTATCAGATGATCTTCCTGATGCTTACTTGTTTAATTTGGAAGTGGTGCCGCAGTGGGCTAAGCCATTAGTGCCAGTATTGACATACGGGCCTAACCATCCAGTGGTAAACACACGGGATAGAGAGGTTGTAAAAGCCCAAAAGTACCACATCATGGCAGGGAGTATGTACAAACACACAGATCAAGGGATCTTGGCTTGTTGCGTAGAAGAGGATGAGTACGCTAAGTGGTTGCAATTAGCACATGTAGGTGCATTAGAGCAACACTATTCAAAACAACGAACCCTACAGACTCTAAGGAGACTAGGAGTGCATTGGCCAACTATGGAAGCGGATGTCCAAAAGTTGTGCAAGGAATGCCCAATCTGTTGCACTAAACCACCTGTGGAACACGCTACTCTTTATCAAGTATCCATTGTGCCAGATTGGAGTGAACCTCTAGTATCATTCTTAAGGACAAACACATTCCCCCCAGACATGACTCTAGCTAGGAAAAGGAGTTTAGAACAAGAAGCCCGGGATTATTCACTCATAGGTGATAATCTATATAAGCGCGGTAAAGATGGTTACCTGAGATTATGTGTCCATGAGAGTGAATATCTTAAGATCTTAGAAACTGCTCACCAAGGTGTAGCAGGGGGACACTTTGGACCAGATCGGGTGATCAAGGCAATATTGTTCGCGGGCTTTTGGTGGCCTACACTTCACATGGATGCACATACCTATGTGAAACGGTGTGATGTCTGTCAGAGGACTCAGTATCCTATACGCAAAGATGAGATGCCACTGAAACCTATGATGGGTGGACGTGCATTCTCTAAGTGGGGAATAGACTTCGTAGGCCCTATTAATCCCCCAGCGAAAGGTTCTCATGCGGAATACATCATTGTGGCAACAGATTATCTCACCAAGTGGGTAGAGGTAAAAGCTACAACCAAGAACGATGCTCAAACAACTGCCAAATTCTTGTTTGAGAATGTATTCACGAGATATGGGCTACCTATAGAGCTGGTGAGTGATAGAGGCACTCACTTCTTGAATGAAGTTATTGAAAATCTGCTCCAAGAATTCTTGGTGATACACAAGAAGTCTGCCCCTTATCACCCTCAAGCTAATGGACAAGCTGAGAGCACTAATAAGATTCTATGCAATGTACTGACGAAATTAGTGAACACTAAACGCTCTGATTGGGACAAACAGCTACACCATGCTGTTTGGGCATACCGAGTTGCCTACAAAACGGTACTCCAAGCCACCCCCTTTCAGATGGTATTCGGCCAAAACGCTGTGCTACCCTTGGACTTCCTAATCCCTACATTGAGAGTAGCACAAGAGCACGAATGGACAGGTCATGAGCTCTCCTCTAGGATCTTTGACCTTGAACGATTAGGAGAAACAAGACTGAGAGCCGCTGCAGGGATATATGCAGCCAAGAAGAGACAGAAGGCATACTTTGATGCCCACGTGAAGGATAAAGGCTTGAAAACGGGAGATCTAGTCTTAGTCTATACACTGAAACAACACGCAAGGAAGCTAGAAAAGAGAGGCTACGGACCTATGATCATCAATAGGATCTCCACAAGTGGAGCAGTACAATTGGCCACATTAGAGGGTGATGTTCTCCCTAACTATATTAGCGGATGCAGAGTCAAGTTGTACCAGGAACCCCTCACGGAGGAAATGCTCAGCCGACTCAACACTGCTAAGAAACGCAAAGAAGAAGAAAAGCGAATTCGAGAGGAAGCTCAAGCAGAAGCCCTAGAGCGCATATGAAGAATGAAACTAAGAAGACAAGGTAGAGAGCATCCTAGGCAAGACGCATATGCAGATCAAGGATATGACGTGGCTATGTGTGAAGTTTCATGTGTTAGTTCACATAGAATAACTGACCGACGCCCTTTCATAACCTTAGGTATAGGACAAGGAAAGAGTGCAAGTACTATAAGGGCCTTGATTGACTCAGGCGCAGCCACCAGTGCTGTTAAATCATCTTACTGTCAAGAGTTGCAGTTAACTGTCGATCCTGTGGAAGCATATCTCATAGGATTGGGAGGCGTGGAAACCCCTTGCATGGGCGAGGTGGAACTTCCCCTCTATATTCATGATGAGGCAATGACAGTTAAAGCGCTAGTATGCCAAGACGAGGACCTCACGGAACCCCTTGTCCTGGGTCAAGACTGGATTTATGACCAAGCAGTCAACTTAGACCTAAGAAGTGGACTTCTTCAGGTATGGGTGAATCAGACTAGAATTACAATGGAGTTAAATAATGGAGCACTCAAGGAATTAGGAGAGGCACAGACTCCTGGTCCTTCCAGGGGTGCACATGAAGCTGACCATGCTGTTCTTGTCCAAGGCTATGTGACACAGAAGAATGAAGATCTCAAAAAAGGAGTCAAAACCACAACGGAACTCCCTTCTTTTCCAAAGGCCAGAGGGAGGCAGAAACCAAAGGTGGATCAAAGACAGAAGAAGCAGAGTACTACCTATGTCGGAGATCAAAAATACCTGCGCTGCAAAATGTCCCAGCGAGTGAAACAAGTGTGGGTGCGGAAAGGCGAACACCCGGTTGCACTCAAGCCAACCACACGGGCAAAGCCTCTTATTAGTAACCAACAACACGACACTAATAAGAAGTCTTTCAGAAGTTCTTCTGCTAATGTGAAGTCTATTTGGGTGCCCAAGAAGTCGATGAAGGCTAGCCCACAATCAAGACAAATTTGGGTGCCTAAGGCTTGTTTGCGGGCTCAAATAGCTACACCGAGACCAGATCCCATACAGTATGGTCCATTCACTCGCACAGCTGGCGTCCACTCTTTTTCAACAATCAGTAACACACCAAGGCCCATGAGCTCGAATAGAATCACTTGTAAATGGGTCCCTAAAAAGTCTCATTTTCAAGCCGACATGCCTATAACGCTCTCGAGAGTCTCTATGAAACCCAGAGCAAAACCTATCTGCTGCATTTGGCAGCCCAAGACTTGTAACAAACCCCCGGACCCCATTTGTAAATCCATGTCAACCTGCTAACCACATCACTATCACACTACATCACTCCACTTAACTCTTAGGTCTACCGAACGACTAATCACACACACACTTGCACCGAGCACTTACTAACCCATTAATCGCTCTCGACCCGCATGTTAATGTTGTAATGGGGACAACAACGGATTTATTTTGTCCATTACAATGTTAACACTTGGTTCTATATTCTCACAGAACCAATCAGCAAACAGGGCCATGGCAGAAGCAGGTACCAGCTCTCAAGCCGGATCTGGTCCCCAGATCGTGGACATAGAAACACTTCTCCTTGAGCCACGTCTCACAGCAAGACCGCAAGAGCTTCAAGCAGTGCATGTGCTCCCCATTCAGGATCCTCCTCAAGGGCACACTTCTCAAGTAGGTAAGCAGGCGCATTGGTTCAGTGATGTTGCTGGACCACTGGGCGATGGAACCTACTTCTGGGAAGCAGAATTGGAGTTCAATGGCAAATGGGGTCGATATCACTTTTTCACACGCGAATTTGAAAGCTACCAAAATGCCGAAGTCATGAGATCAGTTTGGGTCAAAGCAGGTGTGGAAAGTTATTTCAGGACTCACTTACCAAAGCCGGATTTTTTACGATGCTCTTATCTGATCAGTACCATCACGCCAAGCAGAGCCAAGGGCGGCGACAGCACCTTTGTGTTGCCATCACTGCTGCCGGGTAATGAGCTCAAAAGATTCAAGTTGACCCTCAATCTGGTAAGAGAAGCGTTGAGTATGTATGGCATGCACATCCCAACAGAAAAGGAAACCATGGTTCCAGGTCGAATGAAGCACAAGGATCTTAATAAGCTCAAGGACATGGTGGCGATGACACCCACCATTGCGCTTCACCTGCGAACCATCATGCAACATTTTGCGTTTCCCGCCCAAGAACGATTCACAATGCCCCCGAAAAAAATATGGTTCAGTTTATATCTAGCAGAAACCGAAAGCCTGCCCATCAATGTACCGCACTGGATCATAGATCAGATCCACCTAGCGCATCAAAGGTGGAACAAAAAACAGAAGAATGTGCTCCACGGGTGTTGTGCTTTGACCCGAATAATCTATAGATGCTTGGCTTATGACGTGCCTGTTCAACGGGCACTCGTATGGTCCCGAGTCCAAGAATTCCAAAGAAGACTATCAGCAGCAGGCCCCCCATCAAAGAAGATGAGGGGGGGAGTCCAACTACCCTGTGCCCAACCAAGGGGAGCTACCGCTACACCAGAAATCACTCCTCCCCAGACACGACGAGTTAGGCCGTTCACAATCCGGTTACCCAGACCAAGCACAGAGGGGTCTAATCTGGTGTTTCCACCCATTCCATCCGATTTGGAATTTCCACAGGGATTTACTCTTGAGGACCTCACGGATGAAGAAATTGCCAGATTAATCTATGACTCTAACCTCGAAGCCGAAGCAGCGCGAGCTCAGGAACCGCAACCCCAAACAACATCGGCCCCCACCCAACCACAAACTGTAGAAGTCGATGTAGATGAACAAGAGGCAGGAGGAGATGAAGAAGAAGCCGACGAAGAACAACATCAAGATTATGATGAACTCTCCGAGTTAGCAAGTGCCCCAGCATATTCGGCACAAATCAAGAGACTATATCGAACCATGCGACTGGTTCAGGAACAGCATAAGATGTCTCTAGAACAGGGCAAAAGACTCATGAACGACTTGCTAGCTGAGGAAGGTGTGGATGAGTTGTTCATTGAGTCCATGAACCTTCATGCCGACGCTGTAGGACTGGACGAGGCCATCCATGAGGCAATGGCCTACATCCACAGGTTTGAAAAAAGAGTTCCTACTCGTCCCAGGAGGTCCGGAAAGCAAATTCACATCAATACATCAGCACCAGGCGAGTCAGCGCAAGCAGAAGAATATCACGAAGCACCGTTGTCACCACCATCCCCACCTCACACTACACAATTCACTCCACCACAGGACACTAGCACTACCACATCCACTACCACTACCATTGTCATGGGCATCCCACTCTCTCCGGGAATCCAATACGGGGGTGTCACCATGCCCACCTTCACCACCCTGTTCACCGATGTCACATCCACTCCACCAACGATTCCCATCTACACCGTCACTCAAACAGTTGACACGATGGAAACATCACCTGCCACAGCACCGCTCCCTCCCCCCATGCCACCTTCATCACCCATACCCCCTCCACCCACATCTCCACGTACATCCACATCATTCACGTCTCCCATTCCCGCCCCCGTTCCCCCTGCATCTTCACCCCTCCCAGCATTATTTAATGTAAATAACATATTTTTAGCATTAAACCAATGTGTATACCAGCTCCAGAATGAGTACAAAGCTCTGGACAACCGGTACCAGCAACTGGAAACGCACCATCAGAACTTACAAAGACAGTTTCACATTCTACAAACAGAAAATGCAGAACTAAATCAACGCTACACGACGCTTGAGCAGGCTCACCAAACATTATTGACGGCACCCCAACCATCGACAGAATCAGGTGCCAAACAACTAGAGGCTTTGCTCGAGGTATACCAAGCCGATAATCTCAAAGTCCGGCGTAACCTGGCACTTCTCAGAAAACACATGGCGGCCGCCCTTGAGGAAAACAAGAGACTGCAGCAGCAAAATGAAGCAAATCTAGAAGCAGCAATGGAAGGCTCTCCACACGAAATTGATCCAGAGCAGTTTAAAGCTGTGCCCTCAGAGACAATGAAGACCATCTTGGACAGCTATGCAGATCTATTAGAAGCTCATGAGGACTTGGAAAGGGAACGTGATGCGCTGCGCAATCAACTCCAAGAGCAACAGACAGCACCCAAAGTCACGGAAACGACCACGGCTTCAGAGGAAGTCAAGGCATTGAAAGAGCAGGTGGCCGAATTACAGGCAAGATTACTTACACATGAAAGGCAACCCTCTCCAGTTGTCGAACCTGAACCCGAGGATTTGGTACCCATCGAGGTAGATGAGACATATGAGGAACCTTACGTTCCTATGCCAATGCCAGGTGGTGAGCAAACCGCAGAAGGAATGGATACGTTAGAAATCGAAGTACCTGAGTGGCTCCAAACACTAGAGAAAACGGCATCAACTCATGAAGATCGAGTGGCAGTTCAGATCCAATCTATGGCAAAGATAGAGGACACTATTATTAAATCAGAATACTTCCGCAGCATGTCCCACCATAGATGGATCGGAACAAATGATGATCAATACGTGCCCTATTGCATACTCCTGGCGGACTACAATGCAGAAATCCAACATAGATGTGGCAAACCTCCAACGTGTGCTACACAATTTGGGCCAGATGATATCCCAGAGAGCGCCAAAAAAGGATCCATTCATCAACCCACTTGGAGGATCCGACTCCTCGAAACCTACCCGGAGATGGTTCGCACCTGGACGAATATGCCTCTTTTTATTAAATATAACCCTTGTTATGTTCCTGTACTCCGCAGACGCACATGGCCAGAGTTCACCATTGCAGTCAAGACTATCAAGGGATGCGCCAAATGGTTAAACTACGTCTATCTAGCACCCCCTCAAGGGCCTCCCACCGTCAATTACATGATTTCCACTATACGGCACTGGAGCATCCGATTAAGGAATACCCCTGATGTAATGGCCCAGATGTGCATGAAATTTTTTGAGTTAATGCTTATTACATTCAGGACATTCAAGAATATCAAGGACCCACACTTCTCAAGCGTCGGATTCCTTACAGGAAACCAAGATTTAGTTTATGACATGAGCACCACTCCTTCCATAGAGGTGATATACGCTTGGCACGCCAGAATAAAATACCTCCCAGCCTGCTTTAAACAAACATTCGAAGAGATGTTCATAACAGGGTTCTGGGAATACCACTCAGAAATATTTGTACCCAGACCCTCACATCTCCTCCATTTATTTGCTGTGGAGCGAACCATTCACTCAGAGCAGTTACGGGTGCCACATCCAGATGTCCCAGGGCCAGTCAATTGGGATGCATTGCTGACAGATCTAGCAAAGGGACTCAGGTTAGAAGAACACCACCTCGCTGCCGATGTTGTACAATACTACGTCCAAAAAGCAGCTAGACAAGGGTCTGTCAGGGGCGACAGACGCGAGAGTGGGGGGGGTGTTAGCAGTAGCCTTGGCACACCAGGACTTACAAGACGTGAAAGTCAAAGAAGGGAGTCAGAGCGAAGGGACAGCACAAGCAAACAAGGCAGTCAAAGAAGATCTGGCAAGTAGGCCAATATTTTTTCAAGACATTAATACAAATCAAGAGATGGACATGCAGGGAGGAAGAGCAAGTAGGGAGCTCGAAGATATGTATGGCACATCACTAGAAGAAATCCCTACAACAACAGTGATTTTTATCACTAACAATCATTGTAAATATCATTTCACCTTTTTGTAGCTCCATTTTGTGCAAGCCAAGGAGTCCTTGAGCTTGAGGAGCCTTAGAAGTAGTTGCGTACCAATTTTCATAATTTTTAGATCTCGTTTGAGCCCCCAAATAAGCCCTGGAACCTAATTTTTAACTAGGCCGGACACTAGGTCTGGACAGGGCCAAAAGCTAGTCAAAAACTATAAAAGGAGCTAGAGAGCTCATTTTTGAGGTTAGATTGTAATTGAAACGAACTTGTAAGAGCATTTTGAAAGTAATCTAAAAGCTCCATTAATTCTCACTCTTTGTCTTACCTTGTGTGCGCGTGTGTGTGTATGTGTGTGCATGCTTGTGTGCTTCTCACTCACGCACCTGTGTCGCCACTTGCTCGAGGTCTTCATACCATCCTCACGTCTTCCCGGATTGACATTAAAGGAGGTGCTACTCATCATTGAGCTACATATGTGCTAGTAAGTAGGCCTTAGGCACCCAAATGCTCGTTTTGTTGGGATTAGCCATCATAGGCCACTGAGGTACCCAAATCTGTCAAAAATTTGGTTGTCAATCTCATTCTAGCCTCTATGGTTGAAGCGTGGGATTCCTTTGCTACTTCTGCACTCACGATTGAGGTTATGGATGATTCATTGGTTGCTTGCCCTTGGGGACCCATATCTTCTTCTTGCATGGAGTGGATGGATATTCATATTGATTCCAAGGCATGGTGGGGATTGATCTTTTTTACACCTGGGTAGTTGGTACCTCTTCCGTGGTGGTGGGTGAGAGGTCGATTGGACACTTTGCTTTGGAAAAGAAGGGAGGTCCAATACTTGGATGACTTGCCCATCAAGAAATGAGGCATTATGCACAATAGATCTAAGCGTGCATGCTCGAAGTGTGGATAGGGATCTTGAGAGTGTGATGGTGCCCGTTTGTCTAGAGAAAGGGGTGGAGATGTTGATGGTTCCCATCTATCCAAGGGTCATCCCCATTTGTCAAGGGATTGTACCCATCTATCTAGGGATGGGTTTATTAATGTTCTTTTCTCTAGTGTGAGGATTGAGGAATTCTTCCCTTGAGTGGAGATTACAAGAGACCTTGGTCTTCTAGTTGTATTGCAAGGTGTTGGTTAGCTACTTAGAATTGGAGAAGGCATTTCCTAAGATTTAATTCTACTGAGTGATTGTATATCCAATCTTGGCCTAGAATCAACAATTCGATAAGATCTTCATCATGGTAGATTAGGAGTTTTACTATCAAGGTGACATCCTTTATGAGGATAGGAATTTCCACTTCACCCATGCAAGGGGTTTCCATGCCTCCTAACCCTATGAGGTATGTCTCAATCCGATTCACTTTCAGATCCATATCTTGACAATAGGAACACCTAATTGCACTAGTTGTTGCACGTGAATCAATCAGAGCCTTGATCTCCTTGAGTTTAGTGCCTTGCCCTAACTTGATATTAATGAATGGTCATCTATCCACTATGCCAGGGGAAACATTATGCTTGGCTTGGCACATTGCCATGTGATATCTAGGGGACTCTATGTGGGACATGGCATTGACTAGATGAAGCTCCTCTACTTTATCATTTTGCTCCCACACTATTCCCTGGCATCTAAAATTCATATGTTGATGTGCTCTAGGGATTCAGCTTGAGCTTCTTCTCGAATTCTCTTTTCTTTCTCCTTGCACTTCCTAGCCAAGGTGATTTGTATAAGAATATTGTTGCATAAATCATGGATTAGAACCTCCAAAAGGAACCTATGTTTCTTGGATTTAACCCTTGAGGTTTTATTTCATAGAAGTCTCAAATTGAAGGGTTTGTTACCTTAGGAAATTAACCTAAGGGAATAAAACCTTAGTCTGGGGAGAAGCTTCTCCCAAGTGACACCTTGACTCGTACGTGACTTCAATTGAAATAGAAGCCATGTGATTTTCTTTGGAAAGTATCCACATGAAGGACACTTGGAAGGACACATGGCTAAAAATTAAAGCATGCAACTCTTGGACCTTTGGTATATATATGGGTGGAGTTGGATGGGTGGATACGTACTCATTCACTCTCTGGTGGATGCTATACTCTAGGAAGAAGTTTTCACAACAGTGGTAATCAGAGCCAGGTTCTTTTTCAAGTACTCGTAGTATTTCTTGATTCATGTGCAGGCAATCTACTGGAGGCTATAGTAAAATTCGAACTCATCAGTGACTGCATCACTTCTTCTTCATTTTTTTTCGGTTGAAATTCGCACCTGTTCTGAGACTGCCGCATGTCTCAATAATGGTAATTGGAGGTAAGCCTTAAGTATTAAATGGTTAAGGAATCATCCAGCCAGGAGTCAGGACGAAGCAACTCAAAGCCCACGTATAATTAAGGCAAAAGCGCCGTTGTCTCACTCCAAAGTCTGCAAGTACTACCGCTGCCCTGAAGTGCCACCGAGTAGAATCTGGAGCCAAAACAGTAGCGTGCAGCTTTTGATGCTCAAAGATTCAGAGTACAAGTCGTGCAGCCGTCAATCTCGAGTTTTGCACCTGCTCCGTTATGAGCTCTCTTCTCTCTCTCGGTAGTTAATGCCCATCTGAGCGCTGCCGCCGAGCCCTGCAGTTGTAGAGCTTAAAGTACAGACATTAAAGAAGAAGAAGACCACCCCTTCAGTTGGCCGACTGCGAAGAGTAATCTGACGCGACCCCAACCCTACAGAAGCTGACATGGAAATCTAGCCGACGACTTTCGAGGCCAGAGAAAGGACGTCTGTCCGTTCATTCAATAGCCAACTTGCCCGCCACTTTTTGCAGCTATGGAGGATTATTCCCATGACGCCTTTAAAAGGCAAACACATTCTCACATGGTGTCATCCAGTACTTGAACCCACAACATCACATGTGTCACCTTCTGTATCCACGACAGCAAACCTTGAAGGTCCCACATGGGACTTGAGCCTGCGATCAGTTGATTGATAAAGCTTTAAAGTAAAGCTTATTGATCAAGTCTTTAGAAGAAAAAGATTCTCAGCCGTTACCCTCGGGGAATTAATCTTCAGTCGAACACCAATCAAGCACACATCGGCCGAAAGAACGAGCAACAGAGGATTAAAGACTGAAGAGCCTAAGAAAGTTCAACTGAGATGGTGAAGTAGTGAATCGTCCAAGGCAGCCCAAGCCGACCTACAACTAGAAGCTGATATCAAAGAAAAAAATCGGGGAAGTACTGGATTTATTTTCATCTATTTTCCTTCAGTATTAGAAACGACATTTTCTTATTTCTAGTTGATTCCAAAGTATTCACTGAAGTATGGGGGATTCATATGCAAGTAACATGTTATTAGACATTCCTAGGCAGGAAGAGGATTATGCACCGCAGGAAGGGGGTAGAAAAGTAGATTATACTCCAGGTCTTCCAGAGATAGGCCAAGAAGAAATGCAGAAATTAGATATTTATAAAGAGTTGAATGGTTTGGATGAAAAAATGAACGATATCCAAGCGGATATGTTCATTGTTAAATAAATCCAAAATGAGATGGGTACCCTTCGTACAATCAATGAAGTTCAAGGGAAGATGGAACAAATTCTTAATACGATTTGTCCATCCTTACCTTTACCTGCACAAAGGGGTTCCTTGTCTATTCGACCAAGGAACCCATCATCTAGTAAGGGAACTGATACCCCTTTACCCTTGCATAGTAATGTATCTTTAAAAAATAAAGATAACGAAGTAAATCCTCCTCATACTACCATTAAGTCTAGAAGCCTGTCTTTTGCAAAAGACTTAAAACCACCTCAATTTTCAGGGGAAGATAAATACTGAAACAAAGATGCAGTCTTGACATTTTTAGAAAAATGGCAAGACTTGCATCAGTTGAAAAACACCCCTGAAGCTTATCAAGTCTTAGAAACAAGTTTATCACTTGGACCTAAGGCTTATAAGTGGTGGATGAGCTTAAAGGAGGCTCAAAGAATCCCAAAAACTTGGAATCAATTTGAAGAATTCTTGAAAAAAGAATTCTTACCAGAAAATGAAGATGAAAGAAACTGGGGAGAATGGGAAAAAGTCCTGCAGAGAGGACGTCCCCTTTCTCTATATATTTCTCATTATCGAGAAATAGTACTTAAACTGCAAAACCTAGATGACTTTCATAAGGTAAGCGGTTTCATCCGTGGTCTCGACAAGCAAGTCAAACATGAAGTGAAAAGAAGTGCTCCAAAAAGTTTAGAAGATGCTATTAAGTTAGCACAGATCTATGAAGATCATGCTAAAACTGGAACACAACCAGTTCATCTTGTCGAAGATAATAAAAAATTTAAACCGGGTAAAAGAAAGCTAGGCACATTAAAAAAGACGACTTTAAAACCCCTAGACCTTCACGACCTAGGCTAGACCCTGAGGTTTGGGAAAAAGCAAAAAATGAGAATCTTCGCTTTAAGTGCCTTAAGCCAGTACATCTTAGTAAGAATTGCATGACTAGGGGACAACAAAAAGCCACTCGTGAGATAAGATGGAAAGAAAAGACAGGAATACACTTAGTCCAAACATTGAATCTTGAAAACAGTAAAGTTTGGAAAAAAGTGGAAGTCCTTCACGAAGACGACAGCATCAATGTTGTTTGCCTGACTCAATGTGGGTCCAAAACCAGTTTGGACCTCATGAATTGGTCAAACTTCATGCTTGTATAAGTGGTGAAAAGGCCAGAGTCATGATAGACGACTCGGCCACACACGATTTCCTAAACTACTCACTGGTGAAGAGATTAAAGTTTCCCCAGCAAAAGTCACCTCATCAGTATGTTGTGTCTATGATACAGGGTAAAGACAAGAAAGTCTGGGATACTATGATCTGTAACCTCGAAATAGAATTTCAAGGTTATAAAGATAAATTAGACTTTCAGATCATGCACATGGAAAGAACTGATGTGGTTTTGGGTAGAGAATGGCTTTGGGTTTAGGGAAAACACTTAAAAGAAGCTATCAGCTGAATACTTTGGAATTTGAGAGAAATGGAATCCGTTATCTAATTCAAGGAGAACATGATGTGCCTAGTACTCCTTTGATTTCTAGCATGGAGTTGAAAAAACTTGTAAATACTCAAAAAGCGGAAGTTTTCATGATACTTCCAACTGATGTAAACAGTGTACATAATATGAATCTAGTTTCTTATATCTTATCTCCCTTATCTGAACATGAAAAGTTTAAATTTAAGTGTTTAATAAATAAATATCGGGATGTCTTTCCAAAAGAACTTCCCCATGGCTTACCTCCTTCTCGTGGCCAAGTCGACCACGCTATAGACTTGCTCCTAGGAACTAAGCCTATACGTAAATCCCCTTATAGACTCCCTTTTTCCCAGCAGGCTGAAGTAGAAAAGCAGTTAAATGAATACCTAGTTAAGGGATTCATTCAACCTAGTCTTTCACCCTGGGTAGCACCCATTCTTTTAGTCAAGAAAAAAGATGGATCAATGAGACTATGCATTGACTATCGAGCCTTGAATAAAGTTACGATCAAGAATAAATATCCAATGCCCCAAATTGATGATTTATTTGATCAATTAAAAAGAGCTAAGATATTTTCAAATCTTGATCTCCGTCAAGGATATCATCAAATTAGAATTAAATCTGAAGATGTTCCTAAAACAGCTTTCAGAACTAAATACGGGCATTTTGAGTTTTTAGTCATGCCTTTTGGACTAACAAATGCCCTAGCCACGTTCATGACACTAATGAACACTATATTAAGCCCTTATTTGGGAAAGTTTGTAGTTGATTTTCTTGATGATATTCTTGTCTATAGTCAAGATGCAGCCTCTCATTTAGAACATTTGGAAAAAGTTTTCCAAGTTTTAAGAGAAAACAAATTATTCGGAAAAGAAGATAAATGTGAATTCTTTTCATCAGAAATCAGATATCTTGGACACATTATATCTGATAAAGGGATTCAAGTAGATCCTGATAAGGTCCAAGTTATTCTTAACTGGCCTCAACCTAAAACTATTACAGAACTTCAAAGTTTTTTAGGGTTAGCAGGATACTATAGAAAATTTGTACCCAACTTTGCAAAAATCTCAACCCTTTATTTGAGAAATTAAAGGGTAAACCCAAAAGCCTCACTTGGGAGAAGGAATAGGCTGAAAGTATGGAAATACTTAAAAGAGCCTTAGCTTCAGCCCCGGTTCTACAGATAGTAGATCCAAATGAAACCTTTGTAGTTGAAACAGATGCTAGTGATCTAGCAATAGGAGCTGTGTTGATTCAAAATGGTCGACCAATTGCTTTTGAAAGCCAAAAGCTAAATTTAGCTCAAAGAAATTATTCTACCTATGAAAAAGAGCTTTATGCAATTGTGCATGCTCTGAAAAAATGGAGACATTACTTGTTTGGCGCCAAAGTAACTATAGTTTTTGATCAAGCAAGTATTAAATGGTTTGCAAACCAATCTGAACTATCAGGTAGAAAAGCTAGATGGGCCGAATTACTCTAAGAATTTGATTATGAACTCAGATATAGAAAGGAAAAATTTAATATTGTGGCAGATGCATTAAGTAGGATGCATCTGATTGTGTTGTTGTGAGTCTCCATTGATGGCCTCTAGATCTTCTTAAGATGATGTTCATAGTAGTCACGCCAAGTACTCATAACCCATAATGAATGATGGGTAAGTGTGTTCGTGCATGGGTTGAGGAAAATATGTGCCTTGTGCATGGCCTTGTAATGTAGCCCTATACATGCTTACTTGGAAAATGCATTGGAAGAAGTATGGTGCAAAAATTGGGGTCTTAAGCTAAGTGCTCAAGGGTATGCAGACGAAGAGGTTTCCTAATCTAGCATTGTTATGGTGTTGCCAAGGTAAAAGATACTTACCATGGTGAAGCATCGATCGATGTGTACCTCTTCGTGTTGTGCTCACGACATTTGTGATGGACATTGTTGATGAATGTCCGTGTTGAGGATCCACTGATGAAATTCTTTGAGTGCATGGTACTGTCTACTCTCTTCAAAGCAACATTTGCCAAATACTGAGAATTGAATTTCTTTATATTCCTTGACAAATGACATTGGGTAATACACCAAGCTTAGTTTCACATATTCTCGTTAGCTCACCATAAGCAGGAGTCTTCTCATCCAGTATTCAAACAAGGATTTTCAGGGTACCAAACTAACCCTTGCAGATATCTCCTTGGATGCTCTCGTACATACAGTAGTTATGCATCGCTCAAGTTGTGGACCTTCAAGCTCTTCCCTCCTACCATGGTAAGGGGAAACAATAGTTGTGGATGCCATGTTCATGCCAGGTGCTTGACATCTACCAGATAAGGCAGCGATAATATCATCTGCTAGCCGAGACACACTTCTATCAAAACTGATAAATGCCCAGTAATCAATGGTTCCACCTTCAACTAAGCATGACTCATTCACGTTCCATGAGCCAAACCTGGGAACAAACTCTCTCTCTCTCTTGTCTTTTTTTTTTTGTTGAAACAATGTCACCAAATAAGACGACAGATGTTAGTATCAGAAAAAATAATTGACATATGTCAATGTGCTCTTGTGCATGGGACTCTCAGTTGTGTCTATGCACGGCCATGTAATGTGGCCCTATGTTAATGCATACTTTGGAAATGCATGGCTTGAATGGTGCAAAAGACAGGGTTGTGCAGGGAGCACATGGTTGTCGCTCGTCGAGGCTTTCGATGTTATTTGCGAATGTTGATGCCATCTATCATGGAGGTATCCATTGGATCTCGAGATGACAATTGATCCTTCCTCCTTATGGGGATCCATTTGAGAACGATCTATGACTGTGTAGTGAGCAGCTTTGGCCTATTCATCCTTGGCTGGTTTCATGATTGTTGTGTCCCTTGTGGTTGGCACTTTGGTTTTGTAGGGGCCGCTGATGCTTTTGGCTTCCAAACCCATACCTCTGTGGCTGGTCACCTGACTCACGTTGAAGAGGTTAGTTGGTCTACTTTTGTTCTTGGTGTTTGGTTCTGACCTTTGCCTTGCCTTGGCGTCTTTGTTGAGACTTTTCGCGTATGGGAGAGCATAGGTTGTTGCGGACGTAAGAGCTTCCTGGGTACCCACATGTGTAATCGCCCTTGTTGAGCTGCAACTAATTTCTTAGGCACCCAAATTTGTCGGATATCTTGTTGTTGAGCTTGTCCGAGCTTCTTCCTTCGTCTTCTGGCCTGGTTGGCTTGCCTGGATGGGGTTTGTGGGGGCAAGGCTGGAGGTTGCTCTCCTTTGCGTACCCAGATCTGCATCATGCACGGAACTGCTTTCTTGTTGAATGGTGTCTTTCTATTTGCTATAGCAGTTGTCTTGAATTGTTGTGCTTGCTTCTTAGGTTGAACTACTAGGGATGCTTTACTCTTCAAAAAAGAAGGAGGGTTTGCTTGCCTTTGCGACTGTCCTTCCATGATTGAGTCCGTCTGGATCATAGAGCTTTTGACACAAACAACATCTTGCTCGTGAAGATTAGTCTTAGAGGAACTAAGAGAGTGTGTGGTGCCATGATCTGTGAGCATGCAGTTCTCTAATTCTAATGTAATGCATTGTTCATGTACCCAAACTTGAAGAAGTCGGCTTCGGATGTTTAAGTTAACTGCATGGTCATAGATCCAATCTTGACCCAAGACAAATGGTTCTGTAAGGTTCTTATCTTGACACACTAGCACTTTGACTTTCATTGGAACATCTTGAAGGTAGATGCGAAGTTCCACCTCACCCAAACAAGGGGTTTCCACACCTCCCAATCCTATGAGATAAGCTTCCATGGGATTGATGTTCAACTGCAAGTCTTGGCAGTAGGAAAGTCTAACTGCACTAGTTGTTGCACCTGAGTCAATCAATGCTTTCACAGTTCTTGCACTCTTCCCTCGTCCTATCTCTATGGTCACAAAGGGACGTCGCTCAATGCTTTGAGAGGTAATTATGCCTGATTTTCGGCACATATCCATGTGATATTTTGGGGCTTTTGAGTTGAAATCTAGGCCTAATCACCTTAACTTATTTTGCCTAATACGCTCTCTGGCTTCTGCTTGTGCTTCTTCTCTGACCCTCAACTCTTCGTCTTTTCACTTCTTAGCAGTGTTGAGTCTCGTAAGCATATCCTCTGTAAGAGGTTCTTGGTATAACTCGACTCTACATCCACTAATATAGTTTGGCAAGATATCTCCTTCTAGAGTGGCCAACTGAACTGCACCGCTAGTGGAAATTCTATTAATGATCATGGGCCCGTATCCTCTTTTTTCCAACTTACGGGCATGTTGCTTTAGCGTATAAACCAGCACTAGATCTCCCTCTTTCAATCCTTTATATTTGATATGTGCATCAAAGTATGCCTTTTGTCTTTTCTTTGCAGCATAGATGCCTGCCACCGTGCGTAGCCTCACCTCACCTAAATGTTCTAGATCGAAGATCCTAGAGGAAAATTCATGTCCATTCCACTCATGCTCTTGTGCTACTTTTAAGGCTGGGATGCGGAAGTCCAATGGTAGCACAACATTCTGTCCAAAGACCATCTGAAATGGTGTGGCATTCAGTATCGTTTTATAGGAAACTCGATAAGCCCAAACAGCATGATGTAGTTGTTTGTCCTAATCAGAGCGTTTATTATTCACTAGTTTTGTCAATACATTACATAGGATCTTATTCATGCTCTCGGCTTGTCTGTTAGCTTGTGGATGATAGGGGGGGCAGAATTCTTATGTATCACCAAGAATTCTTGGAGAAGATTTTCAATGCTTCATTCAAGAAGTGTGTGCCTCTATCACTTACTAACTCTATTGGTAGTCCATATCTCGTGAACACGTTCTCGAATAAGAACTTAGCCATCGTCTTAGCATCATTCTTTGTTGTGGCTTTGACTTCTACCCACTTTCTAAGGTAATCTGTGGCTACAATAATGTACTCTGCATGGGAGTTTCTAGCTGGGGGGTTAATAGGTCCTACAAAGTCTATACCCCACTTTGAAAATGCACGTCCTTCCATCATTGGCCTCAAAGGCATCTCGTCTTTTCTAATTGGATACTGTGCACGTTGGCATGCATCACATTTCTTCACATAGGTATGTGCATCCATATGAAGAGTGGGCCACCAAAGTCCTGAGAATAGAATGGTCTTAATTACTCGGTCAGGACCAAAGTGTCCACTTGCAACACCACTGTGTGCAGTTTCTAAGACTTTCAAATAATCTGACTCATGAACGCACAATATGAGGTAACCATCTTTTCCTCTCTGGTATAGGTTGTCTCCAACTAAGGCATAATCTTGAGCCTCTTGCTCCATGCTTCTTCTTCTAGCTACACTAGCCTCTTTGGGTAATGTCCCCGATCTCATAAATTTCACCAATGGAGCACTCCAATCTGGTATTAACAATACATGATAAAGAGTAGCATGCTCCACTGGGGGTCTCTCTTTGCACCCAGGACAACTCTTAATCCACTCGTGTATTTCTTTATCCATGCTAGGCCAGTACACTCCTAAGCATTTTAGATTTTGCAATGTTCGTTGTTTAGAGTAGTGATTTCCTAGCAATCCTTCATGGGCTTGTTGCAACCAACTACTGTGTTCATCGTCCTCAACACAACAAGCTAATACACCCTCAGTATCTTGTTTGTACATGATTCCTGCCAATATGTGATATTTTTGTGATTTTACAATTTCTTCTTGTGATGTTTTCACATTCTTATTTGTAGGCCCGAAGGTTAGGACAGGTACCAACTTATTTGCCCATTTAGGAACCACTTCTAAATTGAACAGATGAGCGTCAGGTAGTTCATCAGACACTCCTTGAGGTGACTCTCCTGAAGTAATGCGAGAAAGGTGATCTGCCCGAAGGTGGGTTTTACCTTTCCTTACAACAACTTCAAAGTCATATTCCATTAGTAAGAGGAACCATTTTACTAAGCGACCTGTATTGCAAGGTTTATTGACCAAATATAACAAAGCTTGATGACCAGTGAAAAACTTGAACTTGTTGGCCAATAAATAGTGTCTAAACTTCTTCACAGCATATACCATGCCTAAGCCTGTGCTAGCACACATCCTATGGCATGATTGGATGCATCCACATGGACATGGAATGGTTTATTCCAATCCGGAGTGGTCAGTATTGGTGACGTGCAAAAACGTCTTTTTAGCTCCTGGAAGGAGTTCTCGCATTTGTCGTTCCACTGAAAATTTGTCAACAACCCATAAAGAGGTTGAGCTATGATTGCATACATGTGGATAAACCTACGGTAATATCCACAATGGCCCATAAAAGCTTGTACCTCTTTAATGTTCATTGGTCTTGGCAACTCCGCTATGGCTCTTACTTTGTCCTCGTCTGTTGAGATTCCATTCTTAGAAACAATATGACCTAAGATTTTACCTTGACGCACCATGAACACACACTTTTCTGGGTTCAAACACACTCGATATTCTCTACACTTGTTGAAGATTTGTCTGAGCTCCGGGATGTGGTATCTTCTTTCTTGGGAATGGGCACATAAATCATCCACATATACTTCTAAGCTCTTTCGCAAGAACTCTCTGAAGACATGACACATGAGCCTTTGGAATGTTGCAGGTGCATTTGTGAGCCCAAATGGCATCACTTGAAATGCAAAGATTCCCCACTCCGTGGCAAACGCTGTTTTGTGTTGATCTTCGGGGGTGATGGCTACTTGGTTGTAACCTGAAAACCCATCAAGGAAGCTATAAACTTCCTTGCTTGCAACACGCTCCAATAAATGTTCAATGATTGGGAGCGGATAGCTATCTCTAATCGTAGCAGCATTAACTTTTTTAAGGTTAATACACACTCGCAACTTTCCATTCTTCTTGGGCACCACTACAATAGGGGACACCCATTCAGTATGCTCGATCTCATAGATAAATCCAGCTTCAATCAGCCTGTCAATTTCTTCTTTTATCTTGGCTGCATAAGTGTCATTATATGTGTAGGGCTTTTGTTTGGTGGGCTTGGCATCAACAGTCATGGGGATCGTATGAGAGCATATTCTTGGATCTACCCCCTTCAAGTCTCTATAGTGCCACGCAAACACATCCCTATATTCCCTTAAATCTAAGAGCTACGAGCTCCATTTCTTCTCTTGCACTTAGGTCATCTCCTATATACGTGCATCTCTCTTCGTTCTCTTCAATGGTCACTACAATCTTCTTGGTCTTTTCTTTATTATGATATGATTCTCCTATGATGGCCTCTCTCTTAGGCATTCGTACCACAATTTTTTGGTCTTCAACTTCATATTTCTTGAAATTTTCTGGTACTTCGAACAATGACTCCTCCTCTTCTTGTTTCACTGCTTTTCTTTTCTTTTTCTTTTCACCTCCTTCACTTCCATCCTTTGAATTTACAGTTTTAATGCTTGTGAGAGGTTCTTCTTCTTTTTGATTAAATACTCCGACATCTTCTAGATAGTGCTTCTCTGAATTAAAACAACTATCCATCACAATGGACTCTAGATCATCATCATTCTCTTCTTCTTCTATGAAGTCACTAGGGTCACATTCTTCTAGCAAGGGCTGACACATGAACACTGAAATATCATAACCCTCCTCATCACAATGAGGTGTCCATTGTTCTTCATTGACTGCAATGTCCATGGTAGCTAAGATTTCTGCCCAACCATGAGGCTCAAATTCCTCATATGGAAAGATCATCGGTGTAGACGTTGGGTCTTTAATTGGTCTATCTCCTGGAGAAGTTCCTTCTTCTCTTACCTTTAAGCATTTTTCCTCTTCCTTCGCGACCTTGCACATCCACAAATGAGTATCTTCATGCAACCAGGATGGATCAGGTGAACTTTCAGAATGCACAAAGATGGAATCTTCTTTCGCTTTGTGGATAGGATTCCACTGTAGGGGTGGCACATATCTGAAGGAGTAATCCTTCAAATTGACCTTGGTGGTGACCCCTAAGTGTTGTAAGTACAAGGAGTTGGCTCCCCAATCCTGTACTATTTGCAATTGTCGTAGGAAGGGTCTTCCTAGGATCATCTCATAAACCTTATTTTTCTCAAAGTCACATATAGCAAATGTGTGCTCAAAATCTACACCACAAGTGGTTAGAGTTATCCCTTCAAGCAATCCTAGAGGTCTTTCAAAATGACCATCGGTCATTTGAAGCTTCATTCTCATTGGTCTTAATGTGGGTTTTCCCCATTGCTTCCACAAGGAGGTGGTCGCAATAGCAACACCAGCACCTGAATCTATGATTGCTTTGGTTGTGTAACCTTCGTAGGTGATTGGAAGATAAGTATTACCTTCTTCACCCTCACACATGTCCCCTATTTTGTGCAGAGGTACCTCTGGTACTTTCTGCTTAGATCCTCATTTTGGCACATTGGAATCAAGTTCTGGGACCTTATCCTTCACATGGTTCCATAGCTCAGGTTTTGCTTTGAGTAGCTCTTCTACAGTGAGATGACACTGAACCTTAGTGTTCTTCACGACATCAGTGTTCCTTGTAACCACTGAGTCTTCATTTCTTACCATTATTGTGGGAGCTCTAATCTGGAGAGATTCAGATTCCCATGGGCCTAGAAATTGAGGCAGTTCTTCTAAGGTATTAGATTCAAAATCTAACCTTTCATCTTCTTGTTGCTCCACTTGATCTCCGTAAATGGATGGAATGTCTTGGGGTATTTGATCATGAAGATCATCAATCTCAGGAATAGGAGGGGAGTTACCCTTCTCCTTGGCCCATTTCTCTTCTTGTATTTCCCGCAAGAACTCTTGAGAGTACTGTTGAATTGAAGGAGGTATTCCAGCATCCGTGGAATTAGGAACATAAGCTCCCATTGGTGGTGAGCTTCCTCTCTCAATAATTGGTTGAGCCTGTGGAGGTAAAGAAACTTGTGGTTTGTTTACCAACTGCTCTAATCTTTCTAGTAAGCCCTGGAAATGCAAATCTGGTTTGACAGAGTTTGTCTGATTGAACTTTTGACTAGTCTCAAGTATAGCTTGAGCTTGTTCTACCATTTTCATGCACATTTTCATCCGTTCAATCTCTAAATCTGCTCTAGGGTAACTCTTGTCTAGGTTTGCAGCTGTTGGCCCTTCTTGAAGACGAGCCTAGTAGGCCTTGAACATCATGTCCAAGCCATCTAGGGTTGGATCTGCAAGAACAGACCCTGGTTGCGGCCTATTTACAATGGGTGGTGGGGTGGGATGAGGTGGAAGAGATGGAGTTTCAACATGCGAGGGGCTTTGAGAAGCAATGTCATCTATTTTTGTTTTCACTTCTTTCAGGCTTTCTTCTAGTTCTGTAACTTTTTATTCCACTTGCAATTGGCCTTCTCTCTCGTATCTTTCCATGTTCTTGTTTTCCGCTTGCTAGGCTCTCCTGATTCACTTGACTCTGATTGCTCTGCTAGTTTATCTTTTTTTAATACTTGTGCCCTAGTAACTGCTTGTACAGGAGCCAGATTACTACTAATTGCACTTGAATCCACCACTAAGCCTACCACATTAATAGGTGTGACCTTGGGCGCACTAGAGGGGTTCCTGGGACATTCTCTTGGAAGATGTTCTTTGCCACACTCAGGACAAAATCCTTGTATTGTGATGTTTTGTCCTTGTCCCGGAGACGGTGGATGGGGATATTCATGAAGGAAACGGTCGCCTTGACATCTAAAACAAGGTCCTCTAGGGGCTTGGGGTCTCACTTGTCTCAATTGGGGCCTAGGGTTAGGAGTTGTGTACATGACATTGGAGTATTCTGGCTCCCAATTTCGTTCCATAGGTGGTGCCTCATATTGATATGAGTAAATCTCACTATGCTCAAGTTACTCTATGTAATAAGCATGTGGACTACCTTCATGGGAGTAGTCTGAGCTATGAGCATGAGACTCATTATCTGGTATCAATGGGTTAATGGCACCAATGCTCTATTAGGATTTTCCTCTCCCGCAGCATACTTGACTGGAATCACGTTGGTAGGAGCTAGTGATTGGTTTCCCAAGACTGGTTGTGGCCTATATGGTGCTTGATATTGTTGTTGTGGTCTATAATACGGCTGTTGGTATTGGTTCTAATACCTACCTTGTTGGTAAGGTTGCTGATAAGTTTGTCTAACAGCCTGCCTATTGTAGGGACAATCTTGAGTCATGTGGTTCGTGTATTTTCTCTCAATAGTGCAATATGGAGCATTCCTTTCTCTAATATTTTGGTTTTGGATTGGGCATACGTTAGCTATGTGGTCCCCTCCGCAGGTATAACATCGGTTCAATGAGGTGACTCTCTGTGTTTGTCTATTTTGGACTCCCAACTTCTTGCAACTTGCTCAACTATCTCATCTATTTCCGTAGAGATTCTCGAAGTATGACTAGTAAAAATATCAGAATCCTTATAGAGTTTGGAAAATCCTAACTCCTCACCCAAGTTATCTTCTATGTCAATGCACGTCCGCACACACTCTTCTATGGATCTAGGTTCTTTCAAGTACACATATGATCTTAACTTTGTGCTCAGTAAGCCATCTAAGAACAAAGCCACTTGTTTGGTTGGTGTGGGTAACTCTGGAGCAAACCATCTTTCTAGGTACTGTCTGAACCATCTACCTGCTAGTCGCAATGTTTCTTGGGGTGTCTGTTTGAAGCTGTGGATCAAAGATGATGTGTTATGCCTGATACCACTCTTGGAAAATTCTACAATGAATTCCTCTAGCAGTTGACCTATATCACGATAGTTGTGACTACTCAGTGGTTGAAACCAAGCTAAGGCAGTGCCCTTAAGAGTCAAACCAAATGCCTTGTATTGGGTAAACAAATCCTCAACCTGTTCAACTCTTAACACTTGTTTGAACTCGGCCACATGATCATAAGGATCTCCTGTCCCGTCAAAATAATTCTTCATTGTCTTGATCACTTGAGTGGGTCTAAGGGATCTTGGGTGCTCTCGGGGTCTTGGCAATGGAAAATCATGTTCATCTCTTTGTTGCCTATGTGCCTGATGTCTCTCTCTTTCAGGTCTTTCATTTTCAAATCCTGATCTATTTCTGCCCACAGTGTGTGCAAAGCTTACCTCAGGTCTCTCTCTAGTTCTTTCTCTGTGGGCTTCATGAGTGTGGGATGATCCTACTCCTTGGAGGCTGTGGGAAACATTGGATCTTGGTGGAGGGAAAATCAATTCACTCTTCCAAGTATATGCATGTCTATCATGTTCTGTTACCAAGAACATTTTCTCTGATGTATTATCCAGGTAGACAAATTTGCCTGGTATCTCTGGATCCTTGAACTTGTAGATGATGACTATGCCCAATAGGCTAGGTTGATCCGACTTGGATCTCCAAAAGGCTTCCTCTATTTCTCTATTCAAGAATAGTTCTATGCTTTTGTTGTCTTGAGGGATCCAATATGGAGTGATCACTCTGGTCAAAACTGACTTACCTCTAGGAGTATGGGGTCCTTGTCCTACATTTCCTTGTTCTAGGTCTCCTATCTCATTCTCAAAAATGATATTTCTAAACTCATCGGTCTTATCTGGTAGGTTGGTGACCACATACATGGTTCCTTCCTTATCAATGTATGAACCATCTTCGAACTTGACCACCGGGTGTTCAAGTCCAAAGGGTTGATTTGGATTTTTGAGTTGGACCACTGATCGCCTCAGTCCATCCTCATAGATGCGAGCACCTAATCGGTTGGTCCGAATATATTCCAACTGTGTTGTAAATGGACCCTCTGGTGTTTGTAGGTAGGCAGTTCCTGAGCCCCCTGCAGGTTTCCCCATGCTAAAACACATTTCTGAGTCACTTGTGTCAGAGTTTAGTACGTAAGGATAACCACTTAGTTGTTGTGCCCAAGACTTAGCTGTATGGTTGACACTAGACTGAAAAGATCTAATGCTTTGTCTATCCGTTCTTAGGTGTCTACCAGATCTCAGGTTCATAAGCTTGGTTAAGAGTCCTAAATTTCCCCTTGATATGGTTCAAAATCCTTTGGAATCCCCTTGGTTCCCTAGTCCCACCTGAGGGTCAACTTCAAATTAGTCTATCTGAAAATCAACACATTATTGTTATAAAAAATAGTTGAGGCCGTGTAGGATTCAAAACGAGCTTTCCAACGAGCTATAGAGCTCAAAAAATGGACTTTGGATGAAAAAGTTATGTCAAATCAGGCTCCTGGGGGGTCAATATAGGCAAACAGGACCTTTTGGAAAAAATCACGATTTTGTGTGAAAATTGCGATTTTGTGAAATCAAGAAAATCACGATTTTGTGAAATCAAGAGAATCGCGATGCTGTGAAATCAAGAGAATCGTGATGCTGTGAAATTAAGAGAATCGCGATGCTGTGAAATCAAGAGAATCGTGATGTTGTGAAATCAAGAGAATCGTGATGCTGTGAAATCAAGAGAATCGCGATTCTGAGCAATCCCCAAGAAATGCAATTTTGAGTGAGAATCGTGTTTTGAAAATCGCGATTTTGTACCTTAGAGAATCGTGTTTTGAAAATCGCAATTTTGAGGCCACAGAGAAGCGTGTTTTCAAAAAATCGTGTTTTTGGCTGAAAATCGTGATTTGTGAGAATCACGATTTTGAGCCCATTGAAAATCGTGTTTTCAAAAAATCGTGTTTTTGGCTGAGAATCGTGTTTTTGCTCAGAATCGTATTTTTTGAGAATCACCAAAAAAAATCACGCTTCTGAGGATGACCAGAGAATCGTGTTTTTGAAAAACTTAGAGAATTGCGATTCTGAGCACAATTAGAGAATCGTGATTCTGAGAATGACCTCAGAATTGTGTTTCCTTCAAAGAGCTTTTAGGCGGGAAATAGAAAATCGTGATTTTCAAAAAAATTTGAATTTTTCACAGAATCGCGATTTTCATCATAGAATCATGTTTTTTGGCGGGAACTTCGAATTTCTGAGCGTCGAGCAATGACGAGCTCCGTATGTGAAGAAAATCATGAAAAAACACAGGCGCTTGCTCTCCCTTGCACTTCCTAACTCCTTCCCACACAATAATGCATGAAATATGGTATGAAAATGGTGAAAATGCACTAAAAAAACAAGAAATTTCTATGAAGATGAAGATGGATGAAGATGGAGATGATGATGATGATGAAGATAGAGAAGAAAAATCAGAAAAATAACAGAAATGACAGTTTTTTTTTACCTTCCAACGTCGCAAATCTACGATCTTACCATCACAACGCTCGTCCTCGAAGCTCTCTCCCCGGCAACGACACCAAAATCTGGTGTAGCTCAAGCGTAAGCACCACCTCCTTTACTTGTCAATCTGCGGAGACGTGAGGACCTATATGAAGACCACGAGCAAGTGAAGGCACAAGTGCGTGAGTGAAAGCACACAAACATGCACACACATACACACACACGCACACAAGGTAAGATCAAAGAGAGGAACAATGGAAAGCTTCGATTGCAAAAGATTTCTCTTACAAAAGCTCTATTCTCTAACAAGCTAACCTTAAAAATGAGCTCTCTAGCTCTTTTTATAGTTTCTGGACTAGTTTTGGCCCTCTCCAGACCTAGTGTCCGACCTAGTTAAAAATTAGGTTCCAGGGCTTATTTGAGGGCTCAAACGAAGTTTAAAAATTATGAAAATTGGTAGGATGATACTTCTAATACTCCTCAAGCTCAAGGAGTCCTCGGCTTGAACAAAATGGAGTTACAAAAATAGAAAATGGTATTTACAATGGTTTTTAGTGATGAAAATCACTATTTTTGGAGGGGGGTCTTCTGAAAATTTGACATGTACTTCTTGGAGCTCCCTACTTGCTCCTTCTTCTTGTATGTCCACTTCTTTGATGTGCACAAGAGCTTTGTCCTTGACCTTCAGCTTCAACAACTAGCCCTGGAACGTCCGGGTGTGGCAACCACAATTGCTTGGAGTGTAAGGTCCTCTCCACAACGAAAAGTTGGAGAAGATGTGAGGGTCTAGGTATGAGGATTTGAAAGGTGTAGACCCTGACATATGCTCACACACTATCCCCATGACCTCAGATGCTAGACCCTCTAAACAGAAGCCATACACATACAACGATAACTATGCTTCCAAGATCAAAGAAGAGATAGATCGCTTGGTTGAAGCTAGATTTATCTATGAAATTGAGCACACTGAGTGGGTATCCCCCATTGTAGTGGTGCCCAAGAAGAATGACAAGCTACATGTATGCATTAATATGAAGAAGGTTAATGCAGTCACTATTCGAGATAAGTATCCACTTCCCATCACTGAGCATCTATTAGAAAGGGTAGCAGGCAAGGAAGTGTACAGCTTCCTTGATGGATTCTCTGGCTACAATCAGGTAGCCATTGCTCCAGAAGATCAGCATAAGACGGCATTTGCCACAGAGCGAGGCATATTTGCTTTTCGAGTAATGCCATTTGGGCTTACCAATGTGCCCGCTACCTTTCAGAGACTGATGTGTCATGTATTTAAAGAATTCCTGAGGAAGAATTTAGAAGTATATGTTGATGACCTCTGTGCTCATTCCAACATCAGACAGACACATATACCTGAACTCAGGCAAATCTTTGACAAATGTAGAGAATATCAAGTCTGCTTGAACCCAGAAAAGTGTGTTTTCATGGTTAGACAAGGCAAGATTCTAGGACACATCGCGTCAAAGAACGGCATATCCACTGACGAAGAGAAAGTGAGAGCTATCGTAGAACTACCTAGGCCAAAGAATGTCAAGGAAGTGCAAACTTTCATGGGGCATTGTGGCTACTATCGACGTTTTACACACATGTATGCCATCATTGCAAAGCCTCTGTATGGACTTTGACAAATTTTGAGTGGACTAATGAATGTGAGGAATCTTTCAATGAGCTTAAATGGCGATTATGTTTAGCACCAATCTTGACAACACCAGATTGGACCAAACCCTTTCATGTTCACGTGGATGCATCCAATTATGCTATTGGATGTGTGCTGGCACAACCTACTGGTGAAGGTAATATGGATCTTCCAATTGCCTATGCTAGTAGACAGTTGAATGCAGCTGAACGCAACTATACAACCACCGAACGTGAAGGATTAGGCATGGTATACGCAGTTAAAAAGTTTAGATACTATTTGCTTGAAAATAAGTTTAAATTTTTTTACGATCATCAAGCACTGTTGTACTTGGTAAACAAGCCATGAAATACAGGTAGATTAGTGTTGAGAAAAGGGGAGCAACAAACCCTAACCGCCTCACATGGAAGTGAGAGGTTTCTCCAAGTTGGGGCAAAGAATGAGAGGAGAGGTTCACCCACGCTCATGGACCAATGACAACAATGGCCAACGTCACAAGGAGCAAAGGGGAACATCCTCCCAACCATGCACACACACATGCAAATCCATACACCAAGACCAACGCCATTGCACACAAGGAGGCAAGAGAGTAACAAATGACACCTTCTTCCATTACCAAAATGGAGGCCAAGGCCATGGCCAAGGGACCTCCTTTTACAAATGAGGCTCTTCTTTATATAGAGAAGAAGAGAGGCATATGTGAATAAAACATGTGGTCAAAAGACCACATGTGCTAAATCAAAAAGAGAATCTTATGTGATATGGGAATTTCAAAAAGATAACTACCTAGAGAGAGAGAGAGCGCATGAGATTTCTACGTGGGCTTTCTTTATGTTTGCTCAAAAAGGAGTTTTTTCAAGAAAAGGCTTCAATACCTTAGACTTAGGGGAATTATCAAAAAGTGGTTTTAGGAGAGTGTTCACATGGACATCTCCTAATTTACAAAAAGAAGGTATTCTCATGAGGACTAAAGGATGCCATAGCATGAGAAAAATTATGTGCAACCCTTAGAGCAACAATGAGCGTCTGGGTCATCACCTGGGAACCCACCGAATTTAGTGTACGTTACTCCTGTTGGAGTCGGCCGGGGTGGAAATAGATGTTGCTATTGCTGCTGCTGCTGTTGTTGTTGTTGTTGTTGCCCACTCATCGTGCTGGCAGTGGTATTGTGACTACCTTCTGTATCCCGAGGCTGAATATCTGAACCGTCTGAATCTGTGTCGTCAGTCTGTACACTTTCCGGCTTGCCAATATCGTTCAGTATGTTTCTGATTTCAGTTTCGAACAAGCTACCCTTCTCCTGGGTATCAAATGTAGGAGTAATTACTCCAAATAGCGGCAACTTGACTAAAGATCCACCAAGAAATGGTAAACCGTCATCGAAAGACTGTGAACTCTCAGCAACTAGTACCGAAATAACACCGGAAGGTGTCAAATTTTTACCAAAACAAAGTGCTTTTTCACCTCCACTGATTTTGGCCATGGCGTTTCTATCCGTAGACTCTGGAGTCACTATTTCTTCGATAGACTATGCCGAAATCGTATCGGAATCTGCCAGAAGGGTAGTACGTTCCACCAGAATACTACCAAAGTCACTACTTGCGTTCTTCAATTCCTTGACAACTGGGTTAGACTTATCTGCGCTTCTACTTCCTGGAGGCGTTCTTAGCAAATTAGGTATCGCCCAAGACTGGTGGTTTCTTCTATGCTTTGGGTAGGATTCACCGGAACGAGTAACCGGCATATACTACGTTTGCAATACTTTGTGTACCTTCTTTAAGGTCGATTCACAGTCTATGACCACTTTCACAATTAATCAACGAACATTCTTGATGCCGCTTTCGCACAAACCAACGGCAACCATCTCGTGCCACTTTCCCACAGACGGCACCAGTGATAAACGTCTAAACGCGGGACTAACTGTTAGTAGTGTGTTTAAACATTTATTGGGTTCTTGGGAGTGGAAGGGGTCTGTTAGACAGAGGCCCTATACTTAGTTCCCAAACTAACCACTTACACATAGCAATACATTGATACTCAAAACTCTATCAAGACTCCGTTACACTTACAACCTTACAACACTCAGCCCAAACTTCCCCAATGTTGACCGAACACACTGCTCCCGCTTATGCAATATCGTGACACAGAGTTACTTGATGAACTCAAGACTTGTTCTGAATACAGAATACTGTAGCACTAGAGACAACATCAGTAATTCAACCTTCACCGAATGGGTACAAACAATCAAACAAAACCGAAGATACAGGAGAACTCAACAGTCTCAGACACACAGTACTGGGGGGGAAGTCCAGTATGTAACTTAAGACGACCCTTACTGTAGCTTAACCTTTGCCATATGAGGACAGACTGCAACACCGAAGACAACAGAATACGACTCAGAGTTCTCCGAACACTACCGAAACTACACAGATTTCATCCAACACGTTTCAGCACCTTACAAGAAAGAGCGACACCATGATACGCTTAATCAACAGAACAATCGCAACTGAATACCATAGACAAATCACCCAGACAGACGGTCTGGTGATCTCATGGGACATCGTCACTATAAATTACAACCCGAACAAATGTCGAATCAACACACAGAAATTAGACAAGATACTCTAAATTAACCAACTCGACACACAGTAACGTCACAGACAAATCACCCAGAAAGACAGTCTGGTGATCTCACAGAACGTCCTTGAGCGTCTCTTTTTCATTGCTTTATATAAAGATTACAACGTATTTGTGTAACAACCTTTTGTTCGTGCGAACAAGATTTAGTTTCGTTTTTACAATCGCCAATCCGGCGGCCGACTAACAGTACAGTATAGTGTAGTGTGCTCCACAAGTGGTCTAATACGACAGTCTGGGCATTCCTTACACAACTTATGGACATCTGCTTCCATAGTTGGCCAGTGCACTCCGAATCTTCTTAGTGTCTGTAAAGTTCTTTGCTTAGAGTAGTGTTGTTCTAATGCACCCACATGTGCTAATTGCAACCATTTCACATACTCATCCTCTTCCACACAACAAGCTAATATTCCTTGAGTGTTTATTACTGAGTGGTTAGGCCCGTATGTCAATACTGGCACTAATGTCTTAGCCCACTGAGGTACAACTTCCAAATTAAACAAGTAAGCATCAGGAAGGTCATCTAATACTCCTTGTGGGGCCTCTCCAGATGTGAGCCTAGAGAGATGGTCTGCTCTCAAATGAGTCTTTCCTTTCCTCACCACAACCTCAAAGTCATATTCCATTAGTAAGAGAAACCATCTTACTAATTGTTGAAAGTATACGGGAAGAAGCAAGTACGGACACACATGCAGATCTAGCACTAAGGCAACCCTTCATTTTTTCCAAAACCCTTACATCATTTTAAAGTGATTCTCATCACTGAAAACCCCTGTAAATACCATTTTCACCTTTTTGTAGCTCCATTTTGTACAAGCCGAGGAGTCCTCGAGCTTGAGGAGCCTTAGAAGTAGTTGCCTTCCAATTTTCATATTTTTTAGATCTCGTTTGAGCCCTCAAATAAACCCTGGAACCTAATTTTTAACTAGGCCGGACACTAGGTCTGGACAGGGCCAAAGCTAGGCAAAAACTATAAATAGAGCTAGAGAGCTCATTTTTGGGGGGGCTTCTTGTAGTTTTGAGCTTGTATGAGAACTTTGTTGCAATAGAAGTGATTCCATTGTCTTTCTCTCTTTGTTCTTGTCGTGTGTGCACGTGTGTGTGTATGTGTGTGCATGTTAGTGTGCTTCTCACTCACACATTTGTGCCTTCACTTGTTCGAGGTCTTCATACCATCCTCATGTCTTCCCGGATTGACATTAAAGGAGGTGCTACTCATCACTGAGCTACACCAAATTTTGGCGCCGTTGCCGGGGATTCGAGCTTTGAGGACGAGCGTGTGATGGTAAGACGTAGAGAGGACGCGTTGGAATGGTAAGTAGTCGGTAAATTTCTGATTTTTCTCCATCTCCATCTCCATCTTCACCTCCTTCTACATCTCCACCACCTTCTCCACTACATATTCCCTCTTCCTTGTCATTCCCCTCATTTGTTGTGCGCGAGTTTGAGAGAGAGCGAGTGTGTGTGTTTGTTTTTGTGTATTTTTTGCATGTTCTTGCAGGTACCAGCTCCATCACCATCTCTAGCAAGCTCAGCAGGTATAGAATTCCTCTGCACAGGCCCCGAGGCATTGAGCTCGAGCTATCGGGACACTTCGCAAACTTCGAATAATCGCGTTTCTGAGTGCACCACGACACTGCCAGGCTGAGAGCTCCTAGGATCACTAGAAAGAACTGCAAAATTCACCATATCCCGAGCTATCGCGACACCTCGAGGTATCGCGACACCTCACGAGCTATCGCAATACCTCACGACCTATCGTGACACTTGGGAGTATCGCGACACCTCACGACCTATCGCGACACTTCACGAGCTATCGCGACACTTGGGAGTATCGCGACACCTCACGACCTATCGCAACACCTCACGACCTATCGCGACACCTCACGAGCTATCGCGACACTTGGGAGTATCGCGACACCTCACGACCTATCGCGACACTTCACGAGCTATCGTGACACTTGGGAGTATCACGACACCTCACGACCTATTGCGACACCTCACGACCTATCGCGACACCTCACGAGCTATCGCGACACCTCACGACCTATCGTGACACTTGGGAGTATCGCGACACCTCACGAGCTATCGCGACACTTGGGAGTATCGCGACACTTCGACCCGACCTATCGCGATACATGGGCTTAACGCATGAAAATTTAGAGTAATTTAATTAACTGAATTAAGGTATCTTTGGGCTTAATCTTGGACACATTGGGAGGATATAAGAGCCTTAGGAGTGGGCAAAAGACCTAGAAACCAGGGAGGAATTTCCTGAATCCTGAGAGCCTGTTTGGACCCCTAAGTGCCTGAATGGTCATAACTTCACCATACGAACTCAGATTGATGAGATTTTGGTCTCGTTGGAAAGCTTGTTGTAGAATCATACGTGGAGTTTTAGAACATGTATTTTCAAGTTGGCCTTTAGGTGAGACTAGGTGGTCCTAAGATTGAGGGGGTACAGTGAGTTACTCCAGGGGGGACTGAAAATATTGATGTGTGTCTTTCAATTACTTGTGGTAATAGAGCTATATTGACTGGTGAGCTTTTGCAGGAACATTGTGTGCACTCAAGGCAATCCAAAGCAAGCTAGCAAGGGTGAGTACCAAGCTTGGGAGAAGGCTTCCTGGGCTTGTGTAGCAATCTGGTCAACCAGCTAATTGAGGTTGGAAGATCTCTCAACCCTCCTTTGTCAATTCCTAGCCTAGGCTAAGTACGACTTAGGTGTGGTAATTAATTAGGGCAACGTTAGGCACGAATCAAGTCCAAGAGAAGTAATCAACCAAGTGCAAGAATTAAGTAGGTCTTAAGTGCGGAAACTCTAAGGGACAAAAGGTAAACTGGAGTCGATCACTTATCAAGTGCGAAATTCACTTAAGTACTCCTGACGACGTGATTTCAGACAAGATCATAAACATAATATTCAACTCAAAAGAACAAAGTGATTGGTGCAAATTAACCTGCAACGAGAGTGTGCTTGGGTCCAAGGGGGTAGATAAATCAGGCATATGAACCTTAGATCAGACAGACACTTAGGCCGAGACAGACAAAGCCTCAGATCTTTTGAAGCTAGTGTCAATCACACTGCCAGGTCTTGGGCCCAGCAGTTGAGTGATTACCCATACACTCCCAGATCAGAAACAAGTGATTCTGAGATGTCCTATCACATGGAGAGACCAGTAGGTAGTTCAGGGGTGGCTTATCTAGAAAAGCCAGAGGGACCTTACAAGACTCAATTGGAATACATCAGGACGAATCGTCTAGGTGCTCGCATCTACGAAGACGGACTAAGAAGATCTGTGGTCCAGATTAAGAACCCCGATCAACCCCATGGACTAGAACACCCAGTAGTGAAGTTTGAGAATGGAGCATACCTAGATAAAGAAGGGACTATATATGTAGTCACCACTCTTCCTGATAGAACTGATGAGTTTGGAAATGTGATTGCAGAAACCGATATGGGTGATATAGAGCAAGGAAATTTAGAGAAAGAGCCGAGAACTCCCCGCGGTAAATCTGTCTTGACCAGAATCATGACTCCAGAATTGATTCCACAGGATAATAAAAGCATAGATTTGCTTTTAAATCGAGAAACTGATGAGGCCTTTTGGAGGTATAAGCCTACCTTGTCTCATGAAGTAGGTGCTCTCACAATCTATGAGTTTAAAGACCCTGATAGCCCAGGCAAAGTAACCTACTTAGACAATACATCAGAGAAGATCTTCGTGGTCACCGAGCATGGCAGACATGCCTACACATGGAAGGGTGAATTTGTTTTTCCCCAACCAAGGTTTAATGTGTCCTTTGGTCACCAAGGAGCTGGGACCTCCCAAGCTCATGGAGCTCAAAGAGATAGAAGTAGAGACAAACCGGAGGTAAGTTTTGCCAACTCCCTGGGAAGAGAAAGAACGGGAACGGAAAGGAATAGAGTGGAACCTGAGGGACATAGAACCCCATGGAATCAAAGGAATGCTGATGATTTTCCTTTGCCAAGGCCGAGAGAACACACTAGGACCCTGCGACCAACTCAACTGGTGAAGTCCATGAAGAATTACTTCGATGGCACGGGTGACCCTTATGACCATGTGGTAGAGTTTAGGCAAGTCTTGAAAGCTGAACAGGTAGAGGACCTATTCACACAATATAATGCTTTTGGTCTAACCCTTAGGAACACTGCCCTCACGTGGTTTCAACCATTGAACGAGAGGCATTTCAGAAACATAGACCAGCTCCTAGAGGCGTTTATCATTGAGTTTTCTAAGAGTGGAATCAGGCACAACACTTCCTCACTAATTCATAGCTTCAAACAAACACCGCAAGAGACGGTCAGACTAGCTGGAAGAAGATTTAGGCAGTACCTGGAGAGATGCCCGATGCCGGAGTTACCCACACCAGCCAAACAAGTGGCCTTGTTCTTAGATGGATTGTTGAGCACCAAGCTCAGGTCATATGTGTATCTGAAGGACCCCAGAACGATAGAAGAGTGTGTGCGCATGTGCATAGACATTGAGGACAATCTAGGTGAGGAATTAGAACTATAAAAAATCTATAAGGATTCTGATAGCTCTAGTAGCCTCACATTTGGTCAATCAACATCCATTGAGGAACTTGCAGAGAAGGTAGCTCAAAAACTAGGTGTCTCTAGCAAACAAATTCCGAGATTTGCCCCAGTTAAGCGGTGTTACACTTGTGGCGGTGACCATATGGCAAATGTATGTCCCATTATGGCCCAACCCCAGGCGAATCCTAGTAGCCAGTACTGCACCATAGAGCGCAGGTACACCAACCACACTGCACAAGACTGCCCATATAACAAACAAAGTGTTAGGCAAAATTACCCTCAGCCATATCCACAACAGGGTAGATACCAGAATCAGTACCCACCACAACAATACAACAGACCACAACAAACTTATCAGCCACCTTATCAAGGGTAGCAGAGACCTCAACCAGTCCTAGTGCAGCAACCCCCTGCTCCAACCAATGTGATCCCAGTGAAATATGCATCTGCTGAAGAAAATCCGAACAGAGCCATAGTCCCAGTCACCCCATTGCTATCAGACAGTGATCCAAGTGACCATAGTTTTGACTCCACACATATTGATAGCCCACAGGCTTACTACATGCAGCCACCCAAGCATAACGAGTCATACTATTATGAGGACCCAAGTGAAAATAGTGGGGAGCCTGAGTATGCCAATGTCATGTACACAAACCCCAACTCTAGACCTCAACCTAGGCATGTACGACCCCCATTTCCTAGAGGACCATGCTTCAGATGTCAGGGAGATCACCTTATACGTGATTGTCCACTGCCTGCCCCTACACAACCTCAACCAGTAACAATTCAGGGTTTCTGTCAAGATTGCGGGAAAGAGCATCTCCTACGAGATTGCCCAAAGAACCCTAATCACATGCCTAAAATCACTCCTATCAATGTTGTTGGGTTAGTTGTAGACTCCACAGGGAGTGTGACTTCCACTGCACCTGTGCAAGTAATCACAAGAGCCCAAGCACTACAACAAAACCAAGGTGTTGGTCAGGAAAAGAGCCCCAAGGTGAGTGAAACAGAGAGCATAACCAAAAAGAGGACTAGAGCCTGGAAGGATAGTCGTGAAAGAATGAAAAGGCAATGGGCAAAAAAGATGAGCGAACTTGAAGAAAGCCTGAGAGAAACCAAAGCAAAGATAAGTGAACTCGCATCTCAAAACCACTCTCACACCACCCCTCCACCACCTCTCCCTTTACCCGCCAATCCACCTTCTTCCATTCCCCGACCTTTCAATACACCACCCTTAACCCACCCACCACCCAGAGTAGGATCCGTCCTAGCCGATCCCACTCTCGAGGACCTAAACATGATGCTTAGAGCATATCAGGCCAGAATCCAAGAAGGGCCAAACGTAACTGATCATGAAAAGTGTTACCCTAGAGTAGAACTAGAGCTAGAACGAACCAAAATTTGTGCTAAGATGGTGGAATTGGCTCAGACTATGTTTGAAGCCAGTCGCCTCTTTAACATCTCTAGTTCAGCTAAGACGCAGTTACACTTTGATGGACTACTAGAACGAATAGAGAGGCTAGTTGCACAATCAGGAAAGGAACCCGCCTCTCAAAATAAGGGCAAGGCAAGTGAGAACGTGAGCCTACCTCCCCAGAAAGCCTACGTGCCTAACTCTACGGAGCCAGACACATCATCTTCTATGAATCGGTTCACACCAGAATTCCTACGAGAGATTCAAGAAGACAAATGGGCTAAAGAAAGTGAAGTCCCTCCTCCCATTGAACTTGTGGATGATGCACATGAGCAATTCCCACAGGACATCCCATCCATTTATGAGGAGCATGAGAGCATCCACTCTCAAGAGAGATTAGACTTTGAGTCTAATTCTCTACAAGAATTACCACATTTCACAGGCCCATGGGAAACCAAGCCTACTTGTCTGAGAGCGCCCACAATCATGATAAGAAATGAACATTCTATCATACCTAGGAATACAGAGGTAGTAAAGAACACTAAAGTGCAGTGCAATCTCACTTTAGAAGAGCTACTCAAAGTTAAGCTAGAAGTGTGGAAACATGTAGCCAAACAAGTGCCAGACATAGCAAAATCGCGCTCCCAAGTAGGATCTCATAGAACAGTGCCTGAAATACCATTGGATAAGATAGGAGACATGAGCGAAGGAGAAGAAGGAAATACCTATCTCCCAGTTACTCATCAGGGTTACACAACCAAGGCGATTTTGGACTCAGGTGCAGGAGTTGCAATTGCTACAACTTCCCTTTGGAAGCGATGGGGCAAGCCGGCACTCCGACCAACGAGAATGAAATTGCAGATGGCTGATGGTCATATTGAAAGGCCCTTAGGATTGCTAGAAGGAATAACTCTCACTACATGTGGGGTTGAGTTTGAACATACTTTTGCTATATGCGACTTTAGCAAAAACCAAGCCTACGAGATGATTTTGGGAAGGCCATTTATGCGGCAATTGCAAGTAGTCCAGGATTGGGGAACCAATTCCTTGTATTTGCAACATCTAGGTGTTACAACCAAAGTCAATCTTAAGGATTACTCTCATAGAGACGTACCACCTATTCAATGGAATCCCATCCATAGAGCCAAAGATGAGACTGAGTCTGTGCATTCCATAGGATCCGGATCCTCGTGGATGCATGAAGACACCCACTTATGGATGTGCAAAGTGGCAGTAGAAGAAGAGAAAAGAGAAAAAGCCAAAGAAATAGGTGCAAACGAAACACATAGACCCATTCAAGACCCAGCCTGATGAAGACTTTGAACCCCATGGCTGGGCAGAAATCTTAGCAACAATGGATGTAGCCATCAATGAAGAACAATGGACACCCCACTGTGACGAGGATGGCTATGACATTTCAGTCTTCTCCATAGAGCCAATCATGGGAGAGGCAGTGTTAGAAGAGTGTGAGCCTAGCCCTGATGCATTCAAGGATGCAAGCGACTCCGATCTAGAGTCAATCATCATGGACCCACCTTTTGCATTAGATGAAGAATACTTCTATGAAGTAGAATTTCAGCCCCAGAGGCACGGAGAGCTTACGAATGATGTAAGGACACATGTGACCCCAAAGGAAGAAGGAAAGAAAAGGAAGAAGAAAGAAGTCACACAAGCAGAGGAAGAATCTTTGTTTGAGGTCCCGGAAAATTTCAAGAAGTATGAGATAGATGACAGGAGAGTCATGATCAGAATGCCTAAACGAGAGGCGCAGTCAGGCGAGGCCTATGACAACAAAGAAACCACCAAGAAAATAGTGGTAGCTGTGGAAGAAGGAGAAGAAAGATGCACATACATAGGCCATGACCTGACAGAAGAGGAAGAACAAGAGCTAGTAGCCTTGCTAAGAGAATACAGAGATGTATTCGCTTGGAGTTATAAGGACTTGAAAGGGGTAGACCCTGATATATGTTCACATACAATCCCCATGACCTCAGATGCCAGACCCTCGAAACAGAAGCCCTACACATACAACGATAACTATGCTGCTAAGATCAAAGAGGAGATAGATCGACTGGTTGAAGCCGGATTCATCTATGAAATTGAGCACACTGAGTGGGTATCCCCCATTGTAGTGGTGCCCAAGAAAAATGGAAAGCTGCGTGTGTGTATTAACCTTAAAAAAGTTAATGCCGCCACGATTAGAGACAGTTATCCGCTTCCTATCACTGAGCATCTATTAGAAAGAGTAGCAGGCAAGGAAGTGTACAGCTTCTTAGATGGGTTTTCGGGCTACAATCAAGTAGCCATTGCTCCAGAGGATCAACATAAGACGGCTTTTGCCACGGAGTGGGGCATATTTGCCTTTCGGGTAATGCCGTTCGGGCTTACCAATGCACCGGCTACCTTTCAAAGATTAATGTGTCACGTGTTTAAAGAGTTCTTGAGGAAGAATTTGGAAGTCTATGTTGATGATCTTTGTGCTCATTCCAACATTAGACAGACCCATATTCCCGAACTCAGACAGATCTTTGATAAATGCAGAGAATATCAAGTCTGCCTGAACCCAGAAAAGTGTGTTTTCATGGTCAGGCAAGGCAAAATTCTAGGGCACATAGTGTCTAAGAACGGCATATCCACTGACGAAGAGAAAGTGAGAGCCATCGCAGAACTACCTAGGCCAAAGAACGTCAAGGAAGTACAGGCTTTCATGGGGCATTGTGGTTACTACCGCCGGTTTATACACATGTACGCCATCATAGCAAAGCCTCTGTATGGACTTTTGACTAGCTTTGAGTGGACTGACGAATGTGAGAATTCCTTCAATGAGCTTAAACGAAGATTGTGTTCAGCACCAATCTTGACCACACCGGATTGGAATAAGCCATTCCATGTCCACGTGGATGCATCCAATTATGCTATTGGGTGTGTGCTTGCTCAACCTACTGGTGAAGGTAATATGGATCTTCCAATTGCCTATGCCAGTAGACAATTGAATGCAGCTGAACGAAATTATACCACTACTGAGAGAGAAGGACTAGGCATGGTGTATGCGGTTAAAAAGTTTAGACATTATTTGCTTGCAAATAAGTTTAAATTTTTTACTGATCATCAGGCATTGCTATACCTCGTAAACAAGCCATGCAATACAGGAAGATTAGTAAGATGGTTTCTCTTGCAAATGGAATATGATTTTGAGGTTGTGGTAAGGAAAGGGAAGACTCACGTGAGAGCGGATCATCTCTCTAGGCTCACATCTGGAGAAGCCCCACAAGGAGTGTCAGATGACCTTCCTGATGCTTACTTGTTTAATTTGGAAGTTGTACCGCAGTGGGCTAAGCCATTGGTACCAGTATTGACATACGGGCCTAACCACCCAGTAATAAACACGCAGGATAGAGAGGTAGTAAAAGCTCAAAAGTATCACATCATGGCAGGTAGTATGTACAAGCACACGGATCAAGAGATCCTGGCTTGTTGTGTGGAAGAGGACGAGCACGCGAAGTGGTTGCAATTAGCACATGTAGGTGCATTAGAGCAACACTACTCAAAACAACGAACCCTGCAAACATTGAGGAGACTTGGAGTGTACTGGCCAACTATGGAAGCAGAAGTCCATAGAATGTGCAAGGAATGCCCAATTTGTCGCACTAAGCCACCAGTGGAACATGCCACCCTTTATCGCGTGTCTCTAGTGCCAGATTGGAGCGAGCTACTAGTGGCGTTTCTGAGGACGAAAACATTCCCTCAAGATATGACCCTGACGAGACAAAGAAGTCTAGAACAAGAGGCCCTAGATTACTCACTCATTGGTGATAATCTATACAAGCGCGGAAAAGATGGTTACCTGAGACTGTGTTCATGAGAATGAATATCTAAAGATCTTGGAAACTGCTCACCAAGGTGTAGCAGGAGGACACTTTGGTCCAGATAGGGTGATCAAAGCAATCCTATTTGCAGGATTTTGGTGGCCCACCCTTCACATGGACGCACATACCTATGTGAAGAGATGTGAGATTTGTCAGCGAACCCAGTATCCTATACGCAAAGATGAGATGCCACTGAAGCCCATGATGGGCGGACGTGCATTCTCTAAGTGGGGAATAGACTTTGTAGGTCCTATCAATCCCCCAGCTAAGGGTTCCCATGCTGAGTATATCATCGTTGCCACGGACTATCTAACCAAGTGGGTAGAGGTAAAAGCCACAACGAAGAACGACGCTCAGACAACTGCTAAATTCTTGTTTGAGAATGTATTCATAAGATACGGGCTACCTATAGAGCTAGTTAGTGATAGAGGCACTCACTTCTTGAATGAAGTTATTGAAAATCTGCTCCAAGAATTCTTGGTAGTGCATAAGAAGTCTGCCCCCTATCACCCTCAAGCCAATGGCAAGCCGAAAGCACCAATAAGATCCTATGCAATGTATTGACAAAATTAGTGAACAATAAACGCTCTGATTGGG
This sequence comes from Ceratopteris richardii, assembly GCA_020310875.1. Taxonomy (NCBI): domain Eukaryota; kingdom Viridiplantae; phylum Streptophyta; class Polypodiopsida; order Polypodiales; family Pteridaceae; genus Ceratopteris; species Ceratopteris richardii. The sequence goes on from CM035440.1 coordinate 27,299,931, forward strand.
ACAAACAACTACACCATGCTGTTTGGGCATACCGAGTCGCCTACAAAACGGTACTCCAAGCCACCCCCTTTCAGATGGTATTTGGCCAAAACACAGTGCTATCGTTGGACTTCTTAATACCTACATTGAAAGTAGCACAAGAGCACGAATGGACGGGTCATGAACTCTCCTCTAGACTTTTTGACCTTGAACGATTAGGAGAAACAAGACTGAGAGCAGCTGCAGGGATATATGCAGCTAAGAAGAGACAGAAGGCATACTTTGATGCCCATGTGAAGGATAAGGGCTTGAAAGCAGGAGATTTAGTTTTAGTCTACACATTGAAACAACACGCAAGGAAGCTAGAAAAGAGAGGCTACGGACCTATGATCATCAATAGGATCTCCACGAGTGGTGCAATACAACTAGCCACTTTAGAGGGTGATGTTCTCCCAAACTATATTAGCGGATGCAGAGTCAAGTTGTATCAGGAACCCCTCACGGAGGAAATGCTAAGTCGACTCAATACTGCTAAGCAACGTAAAGAGGAGGAAAAACGAATTCGAGAAGAAGCACAGGCAGAGGCCTTAGAGCGCATCAGATGAATGAAGTTGAGGAGACAAGGGAGGGATCAGCCTATGATTGACACTCAAGAGTCTCCAGGCTATCACATGGCCATGTGTGAGGCTTCAGATGAACGTACCCATAAGATAGTGGATCGACGACCTTTTGTGACCCTAGAAATAGGACAAAGAGACAGCACAACAAGCGTGAGAGCTTTAATTGATTCAGGAGCAGCCACAAGTGCAGTTCGGCTTTCTTCTTGCCAGCAGCTGCAATTGGAGGTAAAACCCCTAGAAGCATATCTGATAGGATTAGGAGGTGTTGAAACCCCTTGCATGGGAGAGGTGGATCTTCCCCTCTACATACAAGAGGTCCTCATGCCAGCAAAAGTGCTAGTGTGTGAAGACGAGGATCTGACCGAACCTCTGGTCCTGGGCCAAGACTGGATCTACGATCACGCAGTCAACCTCAACCTAAGAAGTGGACTTCTTCAGGCCTGGGTAGGCCAAATCCGTCTCACGATTGAATTAGAAAATCAAGCACTCAAACCAATAGAACAGGCACCAACTCCTGGTCCCTCCAGGAATCCACATGAAGATAACAATGTTGTTCTTGTCCAAACTTCTATGGTGCAGAGGATTGTCAATCTTACTGAAGGTACAGGAGCCAATAAGGAGTTCCCAACTGATCCAAAGAAGATTCTAAACGGGCAGACCGAACATCACTCGACACGAAGGAGGCCACTGATCAAGAGGCAGGAGCGCCAACCCGTGCAACACGCAGCACCTCGTGGAGCGAAGCAGATCTGGATACGCAAGGATGGAAAACCCACAACTCTAATAGCAGACTCTCGAGGAGACAACAAACAAGCCACACCATCACGGACACAAGTGAAGGAGTACCCTAGGAAACCTCCTAGGCACACCACATCTATTTGGGTCCCTAAGCGGTCAAGGAAGGCTAGCCCCAATACTAGACACATATGGGTACCCAAGGCCTGTTTACGAGCCCAAATAGCTCCAACTCTAGTTACTGGCATAATTCAACACTCTCAAGTCCTCTCGACTGACAACGCAGGAACTCTACCTAAAGACCACCCTAACCCACACTCAACCAAATCAAGAAATGTCTGGAAATGGGTGCCCAAAAGTCCCCAACTCCATCACACTCTAGTTCATAAATCTCTACCTGTCTTTAGCTCTAAGAGCTACGAACCCTCTAGCAAAGTTTGGAGACTTAAACCATGTATCAAACCCCCAGACCCAATTTTTGTAAATCCATCCTCTCTGACATAGGTGCATTCTGAGTCCATTGCATAACTAAAGTAGGCATCTAGGATGATACTGACCTCTAATCACCACTCACATCTATCACAAGCACTTCACCTCTGACCACTAACCTTCGGGATTGTCATGTTAGTATTGTGAAGGGAACACCATTACATATTGTTTCCTATGCAACACTAATGTGCCTTTCTTCTTCTAGCAGATAAGCACCCGATTCCCATGGCAGCAGCAGCAGGCACAAGCTCTCAGGCAGGCTCTGGTGCTCAAATCAATTGGGATGCCATGCCGGTGGAGGCCCCACCAACAGCTCGGCCTGAAGAGTTCGTGAACGTGCGGAGAATTCCTATTCCAGATCCACCAAGTGGCCTAACAGAAAGAGTAAAGGGGCATTCTCACTGGTTCAATGAGATGCCAGGAGATTTGGGAGACGCTGATCATATCTGGGAATCCAAGATGGAATGTGGAGGAGTGTGGTGGACCTTCCAGTTCTTCTCACGAGAATTTGAAGCATTGCAAAATGCAGCTTCTCTTCAGGATATTTGGCAGAAAGCGGGATTGCAAGATTACTTCAGTGCAGCTTTGCCTAGACCAGACTTTCTTAGGTGCTACTACTTGATTGCCACACTGAAGCCGACAGGAGATAAAGATCATTCAGGCACATTCTGGGTGCCCTCCCTATCAAACCAGGAGGAAATGAAGAAGTTTGAGTTAAATGTTACTTTAATAAGGGAAGCTCTTCAGATGTATGGCACCCATGTGCCTTCCGATCGCGATCCCTTGATACCAGAGTCAATGAAGAGCAACAAAATCAAGAAGTTGAAGGACATGTGTGCCCTCACCCCTAACATCGCCATACCCCTGCGAATGTGCCTTCAACACTTCGCATTTCCAGCTCAGGACCGCTTTACCCAACCTCACAAGAAAATATGGTATGGATTATATTTAGCAGAGACTGGAAGCTTGCCAATTAAGATGCCTGTATGGATTCCGGATCAATTGTATGAAGCAGGCAAGCGGGGTGTGAGGAAGCATACATTACACGGCTGTTGTGCAATTACCAGAATTATTTATAGATGTCTTGCATGCGAAACGAATGCGTGGATCTCTCTCCCAGGTAATGATCCCTCACGAGGCCACGACCGAAGCTTCCCCCAGAGAAGAAGCCCAGGTCGCACCGGTCACGATCCATCTTCAAGGAGTTCAAGCAGGGGATGTGGTACAACCCACTCCATCCGCCCCTCCACTACCTACCGATGTAGAGTTTGCATCTATGGCCAACTTCACAGAAGATCCAAACTTTGATTTTGAAAGATTCCTGCAGACGGCCCACTTGTCGGACAGTGAAGGTTTCCCTGACAATGACGATCCAGGAGCATCATTCCAAAGAGAACTGCCACAGGGCGAAACAAGCAGAGTACATGGAGAAGATGAGGCACAACACCCTCATGGCCCAAGCACACAAGTTCAGGAAGAAGTACAAAGAAATGAGCCAGAAGAGAGTGAAGAGGAAGCCCCTGCCTACACGGCACAACTCAAGCGGCTGTACAAGACAATCAAGCAGGTACAGAGAAGACATAAGATGACAGAAGAGGCGAATCGAGCTCTAGTGAACCAAATGCTTCAAGCCGAGAATGTAGATTCCCATTTTGTTGAATCATTGAATCTATTGGCGGACACATGTGGGATTGGGGAAGCATTGAGGACTATGGTCTATCGGGAGAACCCTACCTATGATCAACGAAGGATTGATACACGGCCACGGCGGGGAAAAATGATTCAAATGGAAGTGTCTACTGCCTTGCCTACCACAATTTCAGAGGACGTTCACATGACTAGCCCAAATCCCACTGACGAACAAGATGTAAATACACAGGTACCATCTCCACCGTCACCTCCCATTCAACCCTTAGAACCCTTCTCCACTAGTCTTTCTGAACAACCGATATCCACCCAACATGAACCCATTGTACACACCTCCGTTTTTACATCCTTCCCTTTACCCACATCCATCACTTTCGCCCAAATTTTTGAACCTCACACCGGTCATCCTGCCACCGATCAAACCATCATAGGTCACCCCTCCTATCTCCCCGTCCTTGGACAACCACTTGCCACTAGCCAGATCTTATCCCATCCTTTTCCATTCACCCACACATTTCCCCTCGCCCAAACCCTATCCACCACTTCCCTTGTAACTGCCTCAGGCTCAACCCAAGTCACACAACCGTCATTCTGGACGAACCTTGTAAATATACTCCAACAGGTTGAGAACTATAATAAAAAGTCTCTTTCCCAACCCCACTCCCCCACATTCACTGCCACCACTAACACACCACCTACCGTTCCCGTATTCACAATTCACACTTCACACACTATCACATCCGATCCCATGAATATTTCACCATCCACAGGAGCACCCACCACCACGTCTGTTCCACCATCATCACATCTCACTTCACTCATAGGCACATCATCCACTTTTCCCTTCCCCATTTCCCGACCCTTTGCATGTTCCACCTCTACCCATGCATCCACATCATTTAGTAATGCACTAGACACCATGGTTGAAGCGGCCACTCAACTTAAGCAAGAGTATAAGCTATTAGAAGAAAATAACACAGAGCTGTGCAATCTCTCGGCTCAACTCCAGGCACGAGTCGATGCCTTGGAACTAGGTAATACAACACTACAACACCAGGTGACTGACCTCCAACAATCGAAGGCAGAACTCGAAGCTAAGTATGCAGAGACAGGCAAAGCTATGGAGGAACAACTCAGAGAACAAATGGGCCGCAATGCGAGACTTCAACGCAACATGGCTCTACTACGTCGCCATCTAGCAGCGGCTCAAGAAGAGAACAGAAGGCTACAACAACAAAACCAGGAGAACCTAGAAGCGGCCATGGAAAACACCCCGGGAGCACCTATAGACCCTGCAAAATTCCAGGCTGTCCCCTCAGAGCATATTCAATAGGTTTTAGAAGGTTATGCGACCCTCTTGGAGGCCCATGATCAGTTGGCAGACCAGATAACGGAGTTGGCACCATAGTTGCATTTAGCTTCCGGTAATCCACACATATTCGCAGTTGCTTATTCTTTTTAGGGACAATAACAATGGGTGATATCCACTCAGCATGCTCTACTGGTACAATAAATCCAACCTTTAATAACCTATCCAGCTCTGCCTTTACCTGTGTTGCATAATTCGGATTCATCCGGTAGCTGTTTTTGTTTGGTTTTGCTTCCGGCTTCAGCATGACCCTGTGTTGATAAATGCGGGGGTCCAAACCCTTCATATCTTTGTAATCCCATGCAAAAACATCATAGAACTCTCGAAGCAACTGTATTAACTCTGCTTGAAACATTTCAGGCAATCCCTCCTTTATTTTTATAGGTCGCTGATTAACTTCATCACCTAAATTATATGTAATTAACTGATCTTCTGGAACATAGAATTGTCGGGACTTCTCTGTAACATCGGGTGGGTTTAAAAGTTGGTGTAGATCAGCGTCATCTATAGCAGTAGTATCTTCTTTTTTGTCTCCTTCCGTCATAGGTATCACCGTACAAACTGTCGGGTTCTAATTATCTACAACAGATTGTAGATCAACAGTTCCTAGGGAGATTAAATCAATATTATTCTTCAAAAATTCTTCTTCTTCGTCATCTGACAAACCATCTAACATATGAACTGGTTCTGCAAAATAAGGTCTAGCATGCAATTCACAAGGTTGTATAGCATCTAACTTGACAACATATTTACGATTATTATCCTTGAAAGTGAGTTCCTGTGTAGACCAATCTTGTATCACCTTGGCTTGTTTCAACTAAGGACGGCCGAAAAGCAAATTATAATTCAAGCTAGACTCTGGTAGCTCTAAGATGACAAAAGTCATCTTAAATGTTGTGCCTTGCAGAGTTATGGGCACATCTCGTACTAGTCCTACTAGGTGGACTCTGGACTGATCAGCCATCCTTACAAAAAAATGGACAGGCTCAATTTTCGTCCATCCTAACTTTTTACACAGAGCGGCAGTAGCGATATTGACACCATACCCTCCATCAATTAGTACTTGATTGATTTTCAATTTCTGGACACCATGCTTGACAGAGTAGCAGGACACGAAATGTACTCGTTCTTAGATGGATACAGTGGTTACAATCAAGTAAGAATGGCTGAGGAAGATATACCAAAAACAATGTTCATCACCAATTGGGGTGTATTTGCTTGTACTGTTATGTGGTTTGGATTAAGAAATGCCCCCAGTACTTTCCAGAGGTGTATGCAGGAAATATTCTCCCCTTATCTTACCTCGTTCATGCAAGTATATCTTGATGGTTTCTCTTTGTTCGGTAAGATGGTAGCACACTTGTTCCATTTACGGTGCTGCTTTGAGAAATGCAGAGAATACAGACTCTGCCTAAACCCAAACAAATCTGTGTTTGCGGTTTCATGTGGTAAATTGCTTGGCCATACTGTATCTGCACAGGGCATACAAGTCGACCCAGATAAGGTAGCAGCTGTGTTAGAAGCACCTATACCTACTACACCAAAGGAAGTAATGCGTTTCATGGGTCAAGTGAGATGGCATGGTCGTCATTTACGGTGGCTCGCTCATTTAGCCATTCCACTCAATCGATTAATTACGAAGAGTCCTAAACAGTTTGATTGGACTCCGGAATGTCAAACAGCATTTGATCGTCTAAAGTGTTTATTAACAAAGGTACCAATTTTACAGCCTCCTGACTGGGATCACCCATTTCATGTCTTCGTAGACGCATCAGATATTGCCATTGGCAGTGTTCTGATGCAACAAACCGATAAGTGGTTCCGGCCTGTTTACTATGCGAGTAGAAGACTTGCTCCTGCAGAAAAGAATTACTCTGTAACCGAAAGAGAATGTCTGGGTTTAGTGTATTCAGTAAAGAAATTCAGATACTATTTACTTGGCCGCAGATTTACTTTTTATGTAGATCATGCTGCACTTGTCTATCTGGTACGACAACAACATTTAGGTGGTCGACTAGCACGTTGGGTTCTACTTTTACAAGAGTTTGATTTTGAAGTAATCCATCGGCCCGACAACTCACATGCCTTAGCAGATTTTCTTTCTCGCTTAGATTCCGGTGAAGCTCCGGTCGGTGTTGATGACACCACACTAGCGATTTACAGTACAGAACCAACTAATGATGAAGAAGCAAATCCTCCCGCAACAACTAATTACTATGATCAGTTGTTAACTTTTTTGACTGATGGATGTCTTCCTTCTACAACATCTCCTGCAATGCGTAGAAAGATTGCAGTGTACAGTTGCAAATTTTGGTTAATTGCTGGGGAATTATACTATATGGATCACACTGGAGTTTTACTTCGTTGTATTCCTCCACACGAAGTTAACTCAGTCATTATTCTGGCTCACTCAATTCCTTCTGGTGGACACTTTGCAGCAGATTTAACGCACCAGAAAATTTTGCAAAGTGGACTTTGGTGGCCTACTATGTACAGGGATGTATCTCAGTTTGTCAAACAATGTGATACTTGTCAACGGTCTGGACAGCCTCTGCAACGCCATTTTTTCCCTCTCCAACCTATCTTGCCATTGGAGCCTTTTCAGAAGTGGGGCCTATATTTTGTTGGACCTATTACACCTCCTGCCATACTCAGTAATAATCATTATATTCTAACATGTACAGACTATGCTACCAGATGGGCAGAAGCATGGGCTTTAAGGTCTACCACAGCTGTTTTGGTGGCAAAGTGTCTAATGAAAGATGTCTTTCCGCGTTTTGGCTTACCTCTAGAGCTTGTTATAGATCAAGGCACTCATTTTGTCCACAATTTAATGAAAGTACTTACACATTCTTTTTAGATCACGCATAAATTCAGTTCACCATATTATCCTTGTGCAAATGGTTTGGCTGAGAGTACGAACAAGACTCTGTTGAATATGCTTCGAAAACTGATTCTGGAATCGTCGGAAAGATGGGACCAATTGTTACCTGCAGTCCTGTGGGCATACCGAACTACCTACAAGGTAGCAACAGGACTAACACCTTTCAAACTAGCTTATGGACTGGAAGCCATAGCACCAATGGAGATTGTTGTGCCAAGTCTACGCGTAGCTCTCACTCAGAAATTGATACTAGAAGATTCTTTATCATTTCAGCTAGATACACTCAGAGAACTGGATGAGCATCGTTGGACAACTTTTCTGACTATCCAGGAAGTTCAGTTAAGACAAGCTCGAACACATGATCGATATCTAAGGACTCCAGTTTTTATGGTGGGGCAACTTGTACTCTTTTACAATGCAAAGTCAAATCGCTCTGCTGGCAAATTCAAGTTACGATGGTTTGGTCCCTATCGGATTTTTGAACAGGTGGGCCTAGCCACTTTTCGGTTGACTACTTTGATCGGAAATCCTCTTCCAAAGGTGATAAATGGTTCAAAGCTACGGCCGTACCAACAAGCAGCTGATCTACACTGAAACGTTCTGCGGATTGGCTGCGTCTTTTGCATTTCCTTTTCTTTTCTTTTCTTTTGTTTTTGCGCGTTTAATAAAATAAGTCTGTAATTATCCGCATTTTGATACCTAATTATGACTAACAGCCGCCTTGCCTTATTGGATCCACTCATGCATGCCCACCGAAGTTATGAAGTTATCATCTCAACGTCGCACGATGATTAGTGATTTTGATTGCTCTCCACTGCAAAGCATCTACTTAACCTTTTCCGTTTCGCCGAAAATCGCTATTGTGTTTGCGTAATTTGTGTGATCGTGTAAACCTTGTGCTTTGTGCCCTGTGCTTGCGTTTACTGTGTGGGCCATGGAAACTCTGGCAAACTTCGTAGCTTTCCGTGATGGACTCCCTGCCGACGTGGGAGAGTTCCTGCGCACCCGTGGTTTATCCAATTTCGCTAAACTGCCTTGGCATTCAGTGGAATCCCACCCGTTTTATGCCCCTATAATCGCCGCCATCGCTGCCACACCTGCCACTTAGCAGAGTTGGCCGATAACGTCATTGCCATCCCGCATAGTTATCACTATGCAAACCTTCTCTGATGCATTCCGACTCGCTCCAGTAGGTCGGGAAAATGGCCCAAATCTACCGATTGCAACAATGAATCAGTTACTCCCTAGGAGCTCCTCAAACGAATATGCCATCCTCCCGTCCTGAACCTGAGAGATCCGCGCTACAATTCCTAGTAGCCATTCTTAACTTGCAGAAGCAAACCTATGGAATCTCTCGTCCTTTTTACTCCGCTATAGATTTAGCTGCTCGAGAACCAGTCAATTTTGCATCATATTTCTTCCGGCGAATACACAAAGAATGCGTCTCCATCATCAAGCAGGTAAATAAGGGGGATATGCCAAGATCCAGGCTACCGCACATCCTCAGCTTCTTATTTCCGGCCATCCAAGCAGTGCAACCCTCACCCTGAGGACCCATCCTGCACCATGAAGAGTTTGCACAGATTTTAGAGGACGATGAAGAAGATGAAGAGGAATTATTCCAACTCTTCCGACCAAAAAGAATTAGAATCAGTTCATCCGAGAGCGAAGTACAGGGTTCAACCGCAAATGATAAGACCGACAACAAAGAAGAGGAGGCAAACGAAGACGAAACTTTTCACGACACCACAACTACCATGCATCATGAATCTTCAGCACAGTCATCTTCAGAACAACATCAAGAACAGGAGGCTCCCACCGAATCTGACACAAGCTCGTCACAAAGAGCATCACAGCAACAATCAGAGAAGGAAAAGCAAAGAGATGAAGAACATATAATCAAAGAAGTCTTCGAGGAACTGCTTAAAGCAGTAGAGTCCACAGCTGCCGACACTGCTGACACACAACAAACCACAGAAAAGGTAACAGAATCTCACTCTGTTTTTCCCACTTCCCCACCGGAACCTCCACTCAACCCAATTATCCCTACTCCACCCATTCTTCCCGAAGAACCCACTGCCTCTTCTTCCTCATCCCCAAACTACTCTCCACCGAACTCTCAGCAGCTACTCACCGCATCCTCATCTCAACCTCGTCCTCATCTTCCACTTCCTTCGATTCCCATGATCTCTGAGCTTGCAAATATGGGTCAATTGCTAATTCAGCTATCGCAGCAATTACCAGTACAGATGAAGCAGGTCACTGATAGCATCCGAGAAGAATTCCAACATAAAGTGGATGTGCTGGAGGCAGATATTAGTCCTCTATAAGAAGAATTGGTGGTGGCTAAGGCAGAAAATCAAGCCCTACAAGAACAATTGAAGGAGTTACAAGCCCGAATGGCCGAACAGGTAGAAATTACAGCTCAAAGGGATGCGGCACTGGCTGAGCTCAGAAAGAAAGACGAGTTACTAAATGATGCAAATACAAAAATCATCCAGTTGAAGTAAGAGATACAGGACAAAGAAGATGCAAGAGTCGCTTTAGGAAATCTATTGGAAGAAACAAGACAACAGCTAGATGAAGTAGTACAACAAGGCCAAGAACAACATAATCTGGCTATGAAAACAATTGAAGAACTCGAGAGATGCAAGATCAGTTTATCAGAAGTTAACAACATTCTCAAACGAAAATTGACCGTAGAAGCTCAACTGCAAAAAGTAATATCAGATCTTCGCAGAGAAAGAGATGCCTACTCCAGAACAATCCAGTTCTAGAATCAGCAGATCGACAGAAAAGACAACCAACTCGACAATCAAAAAGAAAGATTGGCCAAGATGGATAAACAACTTGCAGAGATGAAAGCATCCAGGGATGCGGCCTTGTCAAACGAATTTTATTTACAAGAGGCCTTTCTGCAGACACAGACAGAAATTTTGATGGCCGAAGTAATTTCCCTAAGTTCTGTAAGAACAGATGCACAATTAGTAGAACCCGATACTTTGAAACAGATGTTAGAAGCTTTAAAAAAGAAAATCGCCCGAACCTTTAGATTAGCCAGATCCATGTATTTAGAAGGCATTATAGATGAACCGTAATTTTGATAGACCTGCGGGTTCGAGTCCACCGTGCGTGCCAGTGTTAGTCGACCGCCGGATTGGCGATGGTAAAAATGAAACTGAATCTTGTTCGCATGAACGAAAGGTTGTTACACAAATACGTTGTAATCTTTATATAAAGCAATGAAAAAGTGACGCTTAGGGACGTTCCGTGAGATCACCAGACTGTCTGTCTGGGTGATTTGTCTGTGACGTTACTGTGTGTCGAGTTGGTTAATTTAGAGTATCTTGTCTAATTTCTGTGTGTTGATTCGACATTTTTTCGGGTTGTAATTTATAGTGACGACGTCCCGTGAGATCACCAGACTGTCTGTCTGGGTGATTTGTCTGTGGTATTCAGTTGCGATTGTTCTATTTATTAAGCGTATCGTGGTGTCTTGTAAGGTGCTGAAACGTGTTGGATGAAATCTATGTAGTTGCGGTAGTGTTCGGAGAACTCTGAGTCGTATTGTGTTGTCTTTGGTGTTGCAGTCTGTCCTCATACGGCAAAGGTTAAGCTACAGTAAGGGTTGTCTTAAGTTACATACTGGACTTCCCCCCTAGTACTGTGTGTCTGAGACTGTTGAGTTCTTCTATATCTTCGGTTTTGTTTGATTGTTTGTACCCATTCAGTGAAGGTTGAATTACTGATGTTGTCTCTAGTGCTACAGTATTCTGTATTCGAAACAAGTCTTGAGTTCATCAAGTAACTCTGTGTCACGATATTGCATAAGCAGGAGCAGTGTGTTCGGTCAACATTGGGGAAGTTTGGGCTGAGTGCTGTAAGGTTGTAAGTGTAACGGAGTCTTGATAGAGTTTTGAGTATCAGTGTATTGCTGTGTGTAAGTGGTTAGTTTGGGAACTAAGTATAGGGCCTCTGTCTAACAGACCCCTTCCACTCCCAAGAACCCAATAAATGTTTAAACGTGCTACTGACAGTTAGTCCCACGTTTAGACGTTTAACAGTACCAAGTGTCTTTAATACCAAATTGGAGTGAACCATTGGTAGCCTTCCTGAGGACGAAAACATTCCCTCAAGATATGACATTGGCCAAAGGAGCTTGGAACAAGAAGCTTTAGATTATATGCTCATTGGTGATAATCTATACAAGGGTGGAAAAGACGGATATCTGAGACTATGTGTTCATGAGAGCAAATATCTTAAGATCTTGGAAACTGCTCACCAAGGTGTAGCAAGAGGACACTTTGGTCCAGACCGGGTGCTTAAGGCAATTCTATTTGCAGGTTTGTGGGGGCCAACACTTCACATGGATGCACATACCTATGTGAAGAGGTGTGATGTTTGTTAGCGAACTCAATACCCCATACGTAAAGATGAGATGCCATTGAAACCTATAATGGGTGGATGTGGATTCTCTAAGTGGGGAATAGACTTTGTAGGTCCTATTAATCCCCCAACCAAGGGTTCACATGCTGAATACATTATTGTGGCCACGGATTATCTAACCAAGTGGGTAGAAGTAAAAGCCACAACAAAGAAAGATGCTCAAACGACAACTAAGTTCTTATTTGAGAATGTGTTCACGAGATACAGACCACCTATAGAGCTAGTAACTGATAGAGTTGAATGAATTCATTGAAAATCTTCTTCAAGAGTTCTTGGTGATACACAAGAAGTCTGCCCCCTATTATCCTCAAGCTAATGGGCAAGCTGAAAGCACAAATAAGATTCTATGAAATGTGCTGACCAAGCTAGTGAATAATAAATGCTCTGATTGGAACAAACAACTACACCATGTTGTTTGGGCATACCCAGTTGCCTATAAAACGGTACTCCAAGCCACACCCTTTCAGATGGTGTTTGGTCAAAATGCAGTGCTGCCATTGGAATTCTTGATTCCTACACTGAAAGTAGCATAGGAGCATGAGTGGACAGGGCATGAACTCTCTTCAAGGATCTTTGATCTTGAATGACTAGGTGAAACAAGACTGAGAGCTACCGCAAGAATATATGCAGCTAAGAAAAGACAAAAAGCATACTTTGATGCCCATGTCAAGGATAAAGGCTTGAAAGCAGGAGACTTAGTTTTAGTATATACCCTGAAACAAAATGCAAGGAAGCTGGAGAAGTGTGGTTATGGACCTATGATCATAAATAGGATCTCAACTAGTGGAGCAGTTCAATTAGCCACCTTAGAAGGTAATGTCCTCCCTAGTTATATTAGTGGATGCAGAGTCAAACTGTATCAAGAACCCCTCACTGAGGAAATGCTAAATCGACTCAACATTGCCAAGAAACGTAAGGAAGAAGAAAAATGGGTTTGAGAAGAAGCACAGGCAGAAGCATTGGAATGCATCTGAAAAATGAAATTGAAAAGACAGGGTAGAGATCAGCCTAGGACAGATGCCTATGCAGCCCCAGGATATCATATAGCTATGTGTGAAGTCTCAGGTGCAAGTTCCCATAGAATAATTGACCGATGTCCTTTTGTAACCTTAGAGATAGGACAAGGAAATAGTGCAAGGACTATAAGGGCTTTGATTGACTCAGGTGCAGCCACTAGTGCTGTTAAACTTTCTTATTGTCAAGAATTGAAGTCAAGTTTCAATCCTATAGAAGCACACCTCATAGGATTGGGAGGTGTGGAAACCCCTTGCATGGGTGAGGTGGAACTTCCACTCTACATTCAAGATGTTCTAATGACAGTTAATGTGCTAGTGTGTCAAGACGAGGACCTCACTGAGCCTCTTGTCTTGGGTCAAGACTGGATATATAATCATGAAGTCAATCTGAACCTAAAAAGTGGACTTCTTCATGTCTGGGTAGGTTAAAATCGCATTCGTATCGAGTTAGAAAATCAAGCACTCAAGGAACTAGGAAAGGCACACACATGAAGATAAATATGTTGTTCTTGTCCAAAACTCGGTGATGCAGAGAGATGATGTTTTCAACCATGAAGCTAAAGATACAATGGAACTCCCTTCTTTTCCAAAAGTGATCAAGACATGGCAACCGAAGGAGTATGGAATGCAGGGGAAGCATGTAGCCTATGCTCAAAGCCAAAGGAGAGTACGAAGCAAGGTGTCTCCGCCAACAAAACAAATATGGGTACAGAAAGGTAAGCATCCTGATGCGGCCAAGTTAAAGCCTCTGACTAAATGTCATGCTAGTAAACCACTACATGACATTAATAAGAAATCTTTCAAGGATTTACCCCTAAAAGTAACACTCATCTGGGTACCTACGCAGTCGATGAAGGTCAACCCACAATCAAGACACATCTGGGTGCCTAAGGCTTGCTTGAGGGCTCAAGTGGCTACCCTTACGCTTCACAAGACAAAGTTCCATTCACACACAACCACACATGTTCCAACCGGCACTAACAGGATCACTTGTAAATGGGTCCCTAAAAAGCCTCATTTTCAAGTAATCACTTTTGTAAAGTCTTCCATAGCCCATCGATGACCCCATTGTAAAACCATGCATTACATTTGGCGACCAAAATCTTGTCCTAAACCCCCCGACCCCAATTTGTAAATTCATCTCCACCTACTAACTGCATCATCCTCTCAGTGTATGGTCCACTTAGCTCATAGGACTACTCGTTCACTAACTACACACACAATCACCGAGCACTGGCTAACTCGCTAACTTGTCTCAATGCCTCATGTTAATGTTGTAACGAGGACAAACTATCATGTCTTGTCCACTACAATGTTGACATGTGCTTCTGTATTCTCACAGAATCGGCAAGCAAGCAGTAACATGGCAGAAGCAACAAGAACCAGTTCCCAGGCGGGATCCAGCGGCCAAATAGTAGACATCGAAACTCTCCTCCTTGAATTGCAATTAACTGAGAGGCCTCAAGAATTAAGGGCAGTGCATGTCCTTCCAATTCAGGACCCTCCGCAAGGGCACACATCACAAGTCGGCAAACATGCACATTGGTTCAGTGATGTCGCAGGACCACTTGGAGAGGGCACATACTTCTGGGAAGTTGAACTAGAATTTAATGGCAAGTGGGGAAGGTACCATTTCTTTACCCATGAATTCGAAAAGTATCAGGATGCAGAAGTAATGAGATCTGTATGGACGAAAGCGGGCTTGGAGAGCTACTTTAGAGAACTCTTACCTAAGCCTGATTTTCTGCGTTGCTCCTACCTGATCCGCACTATCATCCCTAGCTGAGCCAAAGGAGGAGATAGTACCTTTGTACTTCCCTCATTAACACCAGGCCATGAACTGAAAAGATTTAAACTTTCAATTTAGTACGGGAGGCCCTGGATATGAAAGGTATGCACATTCCCATAGAGAAAGAAACATTGATTTCGGGAAGAATGAAACACAAAGATCTCAACAAACTAAAGGATATGGTAGCTATGACACCGACCATCACCCTCCACTTACGCACAATCATGCAACACTTTGCCTTCCCAGCTCAAGAACGCTTCGCTATGCCACAAAAAGAATCTGGTTCAGCTTGTACTTGGCAGAGACAAAAAATCTCACACATAATCTACCTCACTGGATCATCGATCAAATTCAATTATCCCATCAGTGCTGGAACAGGAAACATAAGAATGTGCTTCATGGATGTTGTGCGCTTACACGGATCATTTATAGGTGCCTAGCTTATGATGTGCCCATTCAGAGAGCATTGGTGTGGTCCAGAGCCCAGGAGTTCCAGAGATGGCCATCAACAACAGGACCACCATCTAAGAAAATGAGAGGAGCAGTCCGGATACCTTGTGCCCAAGCAAGGGGTGCCACCTTCACACCACAGGTGACACCACCTCAAAGTAGACATGTTTGCCCATTTACGATTCGCTTACCCAAGCTAAGTGTAGAAGGGCCCAATCTTGTTTTTCCTCTGATTCCCTCCGACTTGGAATTCCCATAGGGTTACACTCTAGATGATTTGATAGATGAAGAAATTGCTAGGATGATTGATGAAGCTAATCTTGAGACGGAGGAAGAGCAGACAAGGGGACCGCAACCAACCACAGGAACTTCTGCTCCTACCCAACCAAAAATAGTGGATGTAGACAAAGACGAAGAAGAGACCAATGAAGTGGAATCAGACGTGGAATACAACCAAGAGCACGAGGAAACTTCAGAACTAGCAGGTGCTCCAACCTATACTGATAAAATCAAAAGATTGTATGAGACCATGAAAAGAGTCTAGGAGCATCACAAGTTATCACTGGAAACAAGGAAGATGCTAATAAGTCAAATGTTAGGAGAAGAAGGGGTGGACAAACAGTTTATTGAATCATTGAACCTACACGCGGATGCGCTTGGCCTGGATGAAGCCATTCATTCAGCTCTCACTTACATTCATCGATTTGAGCAACGAGTGCCTACCCGCCCCCTTCGCTCCAAAAAGCAAATTCACATAGATGTATCGGCACATGGAGATACCACACAGACGACAAAACACCAGGAGGCACTGCAATCACCACTTTCCTCACCTCTCATTGCTCACTTCACTTCTCCCCATGACACCACCACCCTAATCGCTACCACCACCACACATGTTGTAGAAATTCCTCCTTCCATTGGCACCCGACTTGGTCGGATTGCCATACCAACATTCACTACACTGTTCACTGACATTACATCCACCTCGCCTACTGTTCCCATTTACACAATCACACACACTTTTGACACCATGGAAACATCAGCAGCCACAACACCACTCCCTCCCCCCACACTACCATAATCTCCCATACCCCCTCCCCCCACATCACCTTTTGTTTCCACTTCATTCACTATCCCTTCCCCATTCACCCTGCATCCTCCACTTTCCCAGCATTCCTAAATGTAAATAGTATGTTTTCTACATTACATCAATGTGTAAATCAACTGCAGAACGAATATCAGACCCTAGAAGATCATCATCACCGAATAACTAAGGACCACCAGCAATTACAGAAGCAGCTTACGGCCATAGAAGAAGAGAACGTCGACCTAAATCAACGTTAATCCCATGCCAATGTCGGGTGGCTAGCAAACCTCTGAAGGATTGGACACACTGGAGGTAGAAGCCCCTGAATGGTTGCAAACACTCAAAAAAACGGCCAATACACATGATGATAGAGTAGTGGTACAAATTCAGTCAATGTCTAATATTGAGGACACTATCATAAAATCAGAATACCCCTGATGCATGTCTCATCACATATGGATAGGCACAAATGACGATCAATATGTGCCCTATTGTGTGCTCTTAGCTGATTACAATGCCAAAATTCAATGATGATGTGGCAAGGCTCCAACATGCGCCACTCAATTCGGCCCCGACAATATACCTGAAAGCGCTACACAAGGATCCATCTTCCAACCTACCTGGTGGCTGCGTCTCCTCAAAACTTATCCAAATGGTTTGCACATGGAATAATATGCCACTATTCATCAAGCTTCTAGCACTTGATTGGCTACATGTTTCCATAGTTCTGGCCTAACCTTGAGTAGCTCTTCTAAAGTGAGATTGCACTGCACTTTAGTGTTTTTCACAACCTCTATGTTCCTAGGTATGATTGAGTCTTCGTTTCTTACCATGAACGTGGGTGCTCTCATACAAGTAGACTTAGCTTCCCATGGGCCTGTGAAATGGGGTAGTTCCTGTAAGGAATTAGACTCAAAGTCTAATCTCTTATGAGATTGGGTGCTCTCCTGTGCTCCATAAATGGAAGGGATATCTTGTGGGAATTGATCATGCAAGTCATCCACAAGTTCGATGGGAGGAGGGACTTCACTTTCTTTAGCCACATTTCTCTTCTTGAATCTCTCTCAGGAACTTGGTGAATACCTATTCATAGAAGAACAGGTGTCTGGTTCAGTGGAGTTAGGCACATAAGCTTCCTAGGGGGGATGCTTATTCTTTCACTTGCCTTATCTCTTCCTTGGAAGGTTCCTTCCTTGTCAGATCTTGCAATTATTCTCTCTAACTTCTCCAACAGTCCATCAAAATGCAACTGTGCCTTAGCTGAGCAAGAGTAGTTGAAGAGGCGACTGGCTTCAAACATGGTCTGAGCCAATGCTACCATTTTAGCACAAAGCTTGGTTCTCTCTATCTCTAATTCAGCTCTAGGGTAACATTTGTCATGATCTGTCACATTTGGCCCTTCTTGGATTCTGGCCTAATATGCCTTGAGCATCATGTCTATGTCCTCAGGAGTGGGGTCAGCTAATACTGATCCTACTATAGGGGGTGGTGGAATTGTATGAGGTGGTGGATTAGGTGGTGATAGGGATGGAGGTGGTGGTGGTATGTGAGTGTTTGTTTGAGAGGTGAGTTCAACAATTTTGGCTTTTGTTTCCCTTATGCTTTCTTCTAATTTGCTCATCTTCTTAGACCATTGTCTTTTCATCTTTTCCCGACTATCTTTCCAAGCTCTCCTCCGTTTCTTGGTTATGCTCTCAGCCTCACTAACCTCGGGTCCCTTTTCATGGCAGACACCTTGGTTCCGCTGCAAAGCTTGAGCTCTAGTAACCCCTTGCACTGGTGCAGTGGAAGTTACACTTCCTATAGAGTCTACTACTAACCCAATAACATTGATAGGAGTGATTTTTGGCATATTATTGGGGTTCTTTGGGCAGTCTCGTAAGAGATGCTCCTTTCCACAATCTTGACAAAAGCCTTGAATTGTTGCCCATTGGGGTTGTGTAGGGGCAGGTATTGGGCAATCACGAATGAGGTGATCTCCCTAACATCTGTAGCATGGTCCTCTAGGAAATGGGGGTTGTACCTGCCTAGGTTGAGGTCTAGGGCTGGGGTTTGCATAGATGACATTGGCATACTCTGGATCCCAACTAGGTTCACTCGGTTCTTCACAATAGTAGGTCTCATTATGTTCAGGTGACTTCATGTAGTAGGCCTGTGGGCTATCAATGTGAGTAGAGTCAAAACTATGATCACTTGGTTCACTTTCTGAAAGTAATGGAGCTACTGGCACTATAGCTCTATTCATATTTTCTTCTGCAACTGCGTACTTCACTGGAATCACATTGGCTGGGGTTGGAGGTTGCTGAGCTAACACAGTCTGTGGCCTTTGCTGGGTCTGATATTGTGGTTGGTAGGGTTGCTGAGGCCTAGCAAACTGTTGTAATGGGTATTGGTTCTGGTACCTTCCTTGTTGAGGATAAGGCTGTGGATAAGGTTGCCTAACTGCTTGCTTATTGTATGGGCAATCTTGCACCGTGTGATTAGTGTATCTCCGTTCTATGGTGCAATATATACTACTAGGATTCACTTGGGGTTGAGCCATAATGGGACATACATTCGCCATATGGTCACCTCCACATGTATAACATCTTTTCACTGGGGCAAACCTTGGTATTTGTTTGCTTGTGACACCTAATTTCTGAGCTACCTTCTCTACGAGTTCCTCATAGATGTGGATTGCCTAGAAGAGAGGCTGGTAGAGCTATCTGAATCTTGTAGATTTTTGAAAGCTCCAGCTCCTCTCCTAGATTATCCTCTATGCCTATGCACATGCGTGCACATTCTTCTATGGTTCTAGGGTCCTTCAAGTACACATATGATCTCAACTTTGTACTCAGCAGTCCATCCAAGAATAAAGCAACTTGTTTGGCTAGTGTGGGTAACTCAGGAACAAGACATCTCTCTAGGTATTGCCTAAACCTTCTTCCTGCAAGTCTAATGGTCTCTTGAGGTGTCTGCTTGAAGCTGTGAATCAGTGAGGAAGTATTGTGCCGTATACCGCTCTTGGAGAATTCGGTAATGAAAGCCTCTAGAAGTTGGTCTATGTTTTCTGAACTGTCTCTCATTTAGTGGTTGAAACCATGTAAGGGCCGTGTTCCTAAGGGTCAGACCAAAAACATTGTATTGCGTGAATAGGTCCTCAACTTGTTCAGCTCTCAAGACTTGCCTAAACTCAGCCACATGATCGTATGGGTCTCTAGTGCCATCGAAGTAATTCTTCATGGACATAACCAACTGGGTTGGCCTCAAGGTTCTAGTGTGTTCCCTAGGCCTTGGTAAAGGAAAATCAGCAGCATTTCTTTGGTTCCTTAACTCCATAGGTCTCTCAGTTTCCACTCTATCCGTCTCTGTTCTCATCCTTTCTCTTCCCGGTGGGTTGGCAAAACTTACTTCTGGCCTATTTCTACTTCTATCCTTATGAGCTCCATGAGCTTGGGATGTCCCAGCTCCTTGGTGAAGGCATGTCTACCATGTTCTATGACCACAAAGATTCTCTCTGAAGTGTTGTCTAAATAGGTCACTTTGCCTAGGCTATCAGGATCTTTAAACTCATAGATGGTGAGCGTTCCTACTTCGTTAGGTTGGTCAGACTTATATCTCCAAAAGGCTTTGTCAGTCTCCCGATTTAGAAGTACGTCTATGCTCTTATTGTCCTGGGGAACCCATTCTGGCATGATAATTCTAGTGAGGACTGATTTGCCTCGGGGAGTTCTAGGCTCTCTTCCTAAGTTCCCTTGCTCTATGTCACCTATGTCTGTTTTTGGGATCACATTACCAAATTCATCTGTCTTATCTAGGTGATTGGTGACTGTTGGTGTATTTTACCCAAGCCTACATGCTTGATATGCTTGATACTATGATCATTTGTAAGTCACATGTGTAGTCATGTGAACACCTCTTGTAAAAGAGTACATTTTATCTCTTGTAATTGAAAAAAGAAAAAAGGAAAAGGATGGCTTACCTCATCCATGATGTAAAAGCAAAGTCGTGGCTCTAACTACCTAAAACCATGAATTTTTGAGCTGAGGGAATATCTCCTAACTTTGGGGATCACTTTTAGGTGGAGCCATTTGAATTTGAATTCAAAACTCCCTCCAAGAATAGTTATAAAAAGAGCAAGAAGGAAGAGGCGATTAGCAAGCCTTGTACGTGACCACTTCATGTCATTTTGTAGAGATTGAAGAGCTTACTCCATAGCTCTAAGTTCTACTCCCATTGTGCAAACATTCATTTCCAATGTGGTTTTAATCATATGTGAATCTATACATTTATCATTATCTTACTTCTCTGTTTTGTTCTCTCTTATACTCACTCAGAGCAGTAACTTCAGAAAGTCATATCTCAAGTTCTACTCAACGTTTTTCAGTGTTTTAACATGATTTTGATAGCTCTTACTATCTTTTTTCTGGATATAAATTTTCAAGGTCATTGGATTTACAATTTTTGAGATATCTGCATTTTACTGCTCACTGGTCTATCTCTTCAGAGCCCTGAGAATGGTGGGCATGTTCCAGAAATTGATGAATCTTGTTCTCAGTGCTCAGTCCATCATTTGAAGTGTTTTAACTTGTATTGGGAAGCTTGCTAAGTCTATTTGCTATTCTCAAAAGGAATGTATCTAATTCCTACCAGGTTGAGAGCACTGTTCAGTTTTTCCAGCAAGTGTATGTCCAAAAATAGCAAGTTTTGGGAGCTAGTCATTTCACAACTAGTCTGTCTTGACTTAAACTTTTGGGATACATGTTCCAAAGTACTTGGCTGATATTTTGGTGGATTTAGGAAGCTCAAAGGGTCTACTAATAAACTCTGAAGTCTCAGTTGGCTAGTGTGAAGCTGGTTGTAGCAGCACCTACTCAGCTTTGGATTGCATCCACCATCTCTCTTCACAGTTGTATCAGAGCATAGTCAAGCAACATGGGAGATGGATTTCCATTAACAATTGACAAATTGGATCGAAACAACTACCCGTCATGGTCTCTAAGGATGGAGGCTTACCTTCAAGGGAGGAATCTATATGGATTCATATCCGGAGATGAAGCAATGCCAACCATGAGGAACAAAGGGCAACCATCACATAAAGAAGTGGAAGGACTTTCAAATTGGTGTTCGAAGGATGCACTTGCAAGGTCCTATATTCTAAACTCGATCTCTGATTTTCTTTTACCTCATGTCAAGGGAACATCAAGAGAGACCTGGAATGCACTTGCTTCTTTCTTCTCTTCCAACACTCAAGCAAGGAAGAACCAATTGTGGATGGAGTTCACAACAATGAAGAAAAGCCCGAAGCAAAATGTGACTGATTATGTCACAAAGATGAAGGAGATTTCCGACCAACTTGGAAGCATTGGAGAGGTAATTGAAGAGGAGCAAATCATTAGACAAATCATAAATGGAATCAAAGCAGACGACAAGTGGGAGTCATTGACAACAGCCATGGATTTATACATGGATATGCATGTACCCGACCTCAACACACTCATGGGCCAACTCTTCACTCATGAAGCAAAGATTAGCAAAGGTGGTGAGTCCTCAAGAGGTAATCAAACTTCTGCCTTATATTCTGATAAAGCTAAGGTCAAGGACAAGTCAAAGAATAGGAAGAATGAAGATGAAGGTAGCTCTTTCCAAGCAAACTTTGCAGGTAGAGGAAGAGCTAGAGGAAGAGGTAGAGGTGGAAAGCAAGGTAGGGGGAGATTCCAATCATCTCAACCTTGCAATATATGTGGCTTATCTAATCATACTACTGAAGAATGTTTCAGGAACCCGAGGAACTCAAGAGGAAGAGGATTCAATAGAGGTGGCTATGGATCAAATAGAGGCAGGTACAATGGAGGCTACAACAACAACTACTACAATAACAATTACAACAACAACAACTATCAAAGTGGCCATAGAGGAAGAAGAGATTACAATGTCTATGCAGAGGACCAAAGTCAAGAAGATTCATTATTGATTATGAATCTATCAGTGAAGAAGGGTAAGGATGATGATCACATATTTTACATTGATTCGGGATGCTCAAACCATGTAGCAGGAAATGTGGCTTTACTTTCTGATTTGGAAGATCCTCATAACAAGCATGAAGTGCAGACAAGAGATGACACAAAGCACTCAGTGGAGAAGATAGGTAATGTGAAGACATCAGATGGGAATATGAACCTCTTAAGCAAAGTCTTGTATGTCCCTACAATTACCAAAAATTTAATAAGTGTTGGATAGATCGTTGAAAAAGGATTGTAGGTTAGATTCAACCGATTTGGAGCATATGTTGAAGACCCAAGGCAAGGCTTTAGAAGGATTTCCAAAGGAGAAAAGACAGGAAGGCTTTTCACTTTTGAAGTGGAAGATACAAAGAACATAGCTTTGTTTAGCTATGGATCTCAAACTCTTACAGAGATGGAGATATGGCACAAAAGGCTTGCTCACATTGGTGAGAGGACACTCAAACAGATTTGCAGGGACCAAAGTGTACTTGGTTTGCCTAATATCACAAGGCAACACATGATTTATAAGTGTGAAGCTTGTCAACTCGGCAAGGCTCATAGACAACCTTTCAATAAGAAAGGATATATGTATCAAAATCCTTTGGATCTAGTGCACACAGATGTGTGGGGTCCAAGTAAGGAGCCATCTATATCAGGCTCAAGATATTATGTGTCTTTCATAGATGATTGTAGCAGGTGGACCATTTTGTTTTTCATGAAGCACAAGGATGAAGTGTTTAATTGCTTTAAGAAGTATATTGCTCTTGTTGAAAACCAAACAGGTAGGACTTTGAAAATACTCAGATCAGATGGTGGAGGAGAATACTTCTCTTCTGAATTTGATGCCTTCTTGCATGAAAGAGGCATTAAAAGGGAAGTCATTACAAGGTATACACCCGAACTCAATGGTGTAGCAGAGAGGAGGAACAAAGCTATTGTCGAAGCTACAAGGTCCATGCTCAACAAAAAGGGATTGCCAAACTACCTATGGGTAGAGGCTGTGTCTACAGCCACATATCTCATAAATAGACTTCCATCTAAGTCACTAGATGGAACCACTCCATATGAGGTGTGGAATGGAAGAAGACCTAGTCTAGAGCATTGTAAAATCTTTGGATGCTTAGCGTATGCTCACATTCCTTCTCAAGTAAGAGGGAAATTGGATCCCAAGGCAGAGAAGTGTGTATTCATTGGTTATGATCAAAACCAAAAAGGATATAGATTGTACAATCCAACCAATAAAAGATTTTCTGTGAGTAGAGATGTAATTTTTGATGAAAACAAATCATGGTTTGATGATGACAGGAAAGTGAAGCTCCCATATGACTTGGATGAAGATTTTCCATCACTTCAACCAAAGGAGCCAAAGCAGATTGAAGAAAGTGATTCAGAGATTGACCTAGAAGACTTGGAAAGACTAAAGCTATGGAAGAACAAAGGTAAAGCAAAGATGTAGGATGCTACATATGGACCCGAGAGCTCACATCAACCACTTAGAAGGTCTTCAAGGGAGAAGAAGAAACCAGAGAGGTTTGGTTATGATACTTCTTTGGTCACCAAGCACTCAATCTACATTGCAAAGGATTCAACCAATGAAGAGCCTACCACATTTGAAGAAGCACAAAGTAAGAAAGCTTGGAGAGATGCAATGGATGAAGAAATGCAAGCCTTGAAGGAAAACGACACTTGGGAGATTGTATCTAACAAGCCATCTATGAAGGTAATTGGATCTCGATGGATATACAAAATCAAGAGGAATCCAGATGGAAGTATAAATAGACACAAAGCAAGGTTATTTGCTAAAGGGTTTGCTCAAACCCATGGTATTGATTATGAGGAGACTTTCTCTCCTGTTGCAAAAATGCCTACAATTAGGGTTCTCATTAGTCTTGCTGCATCTAGAAATTGGAATCTCTATCAACTTGATGTAAAGAATGCTTTCTTGAATGGATGGATTTCTGAGGAAGTGTATATGGCACAACCTCTTGGATATGAGGATGCACATCACCCTAACTATGTATGCAAACTAAAGGAAGCTTTGTATGGATTGAAGCAAGCTCCAAGAGCTTGGAATTTCAGATTGGTGACTTATTTGCAGGACCAAGGATTCAAAGCTAGCAAAGCGGATACCTCTTTGTTCATAAAGAGGAATGGATTTGAAGTGATCTATTTATGTGTCTATGTTGATGATATTATTATCATAGGCAATGATCTTGAAGGAATCAAACAGGTAAAGAGTCAAATGAAGGAGGAGTTCAAAATAAGTGACCTCGGACCACTCACTTATTTTCTTGGATTGGAGTTAATCGACACAGATTCAGGTATATACATCACACAAAGGAAGTATGTGCATGAAATGCTCGTCAAATTCAAGATGGAAAATACCAAGTGTGCAGGTACACCTATGGAGAAAAATCATAAGCTTAGTGCTTATGAAGGAGAGCCAATTGAAGACATCACAAGCTATCAAAGCTTGGTTGGAAGTTTGAACTATGCAACACTCACAAGGGTGGATATATGCTATGGTGTTAGCATATTGAGTCAGTTTATGCATAAGCCGAGAAGACCACATATGGAAGCGGCCAAGAGAGTCCTCAAGTACCTAAAGGGGACCATGAATGAAGGTTTGTTCTATTCATATACTTCAGATATTGAGCTAAAGGTCTACTCAGATGCAGATTG
Organism: Ceratopteris richardii; assembly: GCA_020310875.1. Classification (NCBI taxonomy): domain Eukaryota; kingdom Viridiplantae; phylum Streptophyta; class Polypodiopsida; order Polypodiales; family Pteridaceae; genus Ceratopteris; species Ceratopteris richardii. The sequence continues at coordinate 27,325,108 of CM035440.1, forward strand.
GGCTGGATCTAGAGATGATAGAAGAAGCACATCCGGGTATATATCATTTGCAGGTTCAAAAATCATTTCTCGGTCATCAAAGAAGCAACCAACCGTGGCATTATCTTCTACTGAAGCCTCCTCAAGCTCGAGGACTCCTCGGCTTGCACAAAATGGAGTACGAATAATCAAAAAATGGTATTTACAATGGTGTGGAGTGACTAAGATCACTATTTGAGAATTATTGTTTCATGGAAAAATTAAAGGGCCTATTTGCCAGATCTGCGTTGACTGCTTTGCCTGATTGTTCCTTGCTCTGACTCTCTTCTTTGGCTTGCTTGTCTTGTGGGTCCTTGGGTGCTTTGACTACTACCAACACATATGCTATTGGAAGATCTATGTTCCCTTCTTAAGTGGGTTGTGCTTATACACATCCAATTGCATCATTGGACATGTCAACATGAACATGGAAAGGTTTATTACAGTCATGTGTAGTCAAAATAGGGGCTAAGCACAATTTTGTTTCAGTTTATTAAAAGAAGTTTCACACTCTTTATTCCATTCAAATTTAGTCAAGAGGTTGTGCAAAGGTTTAGTGATAACAACATACATGTGGATAAAACATTGATAGTACCCAAAATGTCCCATAAATGCTTGTTCTTCTATGAATATCCTAGGTCTAGGCAATTCTCCTATTGGTCTTACTTTATCCTCGCATGTAGGTATACAATTCTTTGATAAGATGTGGCCTAAAATTCTACCTTGTCTAAACATGAAGACACATTTCTCTTGGTTTAGGCACACTTGATGCTCTATGCATTTATAAAAAATTTTCCTAAGTTTTGGGATGTGTTTTTGTCTTATGTGGGAATGGGTGCATAGGTTGTCCACACAGACCTCTAAATTCTTCCTCAAAAATCTTTTGAAGACATGACACATTTACCACTGAAATGTAGCATGTGCATTTGTGATCCCAAAAGGCATCAATCAAAATGCAAAGATACCCCACTCAATGGTGAAAGATGTATTATGTTGATCTTCAGGGGCAATGGATACATGATTGTAGTATGAAAATCCATCAAGGAAGTTATAAACTTCCTTGCCCGCTACACATTCAAGAAAATGCTCAATGATTGGCAAGGGATAGCTATCCTGTATGGTTGCTACATTAACCTTCTTCAAGTTAATGCATACATGCAACTTCCCATTATTCTTAAAGACTACCACAATGGGGGATACCCACTCTATATGATCTATTTCATAGATGAACCTTGCTTCAATCAACTAATCAATTTCTTATTTTATTTTGGCTACATAGTTTTCATTGAATGTGTAAGGCTTTTGTTTAGTTGGCTTGGCTTCTAGTGTTATGGGGATCCTATGAGAACAAATGTCTCAATCCACTCATTTTAGGTCCTTGTAGCTCCACCCGAACACATCTCTATATTCTCTTAGTAATGCAATCAACTCTTGCTCTTCTTCTTCACTTAAATCATGTCCTATATATGTCCACCTTTCTTCTCCTTTGTCAATAGTGACCACAACATTCTTAGTTTTCTCTCTCTTATAATAGGCTTTTCCTATGAGGACTTCCCTTTTAAGCATTTTCACCATGATTTTTCTATCCTCGACCTTGTATTTCTTAAAATTTTCTGACACTTCAAACAGTGATTCTCGATGTTCTTCTTGTTTGGGAGACTTTCTTCACTCCTTCTTTTTCTATAGCTTGGTTTTGCCTAGTCTAGTTAGAATCTCCTCTGGATTAAACTCGACTTGATCATGAGTTTTGGCTTCCAACAAGTACAAATATTCGTTCTTCGAGGAGAAAAATGGCTCCATGATGATGGATTCTAAGTCCTCATCACTCAATCATGTTGGCTTCATTGTTGTATCATCACACTACTCTAAGAGAGGCTCAAACACCAAGGGTTCTACCACGAATACTGAGATATCATATTCATCCTTATCACAATGGGGTTTCCATTGTTCCTTGTTCACTACTATGTCCATGGTGGCTAATATCTCTACCCAATCGTGAGATTTGAACTCTTCATCTGGAAATATCATAGGCACCTAGGCTGGGTCTTGGACCAATCTAGGATGATGCACAACACCTAAGTTCCTAGCTTCTAGCCTCTTCTCCTCGTTTGCTTCAACTTTACATATCCATAAATGTGTGTCATCATGCAAGCATGAAGGGTCTGATCCTATGGATTGCACTGACTCCGTCTCTTTGGGTGTTCTATGGATGGTATTCCATTGTAATGGAGGTACATCTCGATTGGAATAATCATTGAGATTGACATTGGTGGTTACCCCTAAGTGTAGCAAGTACAAGGAATTGATACCCCAATCTTGCACTATTTGCAACTATCTCATGAATGGTCATCCCAAAATCATCTTGTAGGCATGGTTCTTTCCAAACTCATAGATGGTCAAGGTGTGCTCAAAATCTACATCTTATGTGGTGAGGGTAATTCCTTCCAGTAAACCCAAAAGCTTCTCCATATGACCATCTTCCATTTGCAACTTCATTCTTGTGGGTCTCAGAGCTGGCTTGCTCCATCTCTTTCACAAGGAAGTAGTCCCAAAGGCAACTCCTTCTCCTAAGTCTAAAATTGCCTTGGTAGTGAAGTCTTGGTAGGAGATGGGTAGATAGGTGTTCCTCTGTTCTCCTTCTTGCACATCTTTGATATTATGTTTGGGTATCTCAAGCATCTTTTTTGTGATCTTTTCTGAGAGGGTGCATTGGCAACTTCTTGGAGTTTGCTACATGCTCCCACAACTCAGGTCTAACTTTCAACAACTCTTCTAAAGTGAGATGAAATTGCACTTTAGTGTTCTTCACTACATTCATGTTCCTAGGGAGAAATGAGTCATCGTTTCTTATCAAGATGGTGGGTGCCCTCATTTGAATAGACTTTGATTCCCATGGCCTAGTGAAATGAGGTAATTCATGTTGGGAATTAGATTCAAAATCTTTTGGGCTATCAAATGAGGTCCCAAAAATATGAAAACTTGTATACATGTTCTATTTAAGCTCCTCAAGCTCGAGGACTCCTTAGCTTGCACAAACTAGAGCATCACATGGAAAAATTGGGTGGTAAGCACCACCCAAACGGTTGGCCACCTTTGAGATGATCCTTTATGAGACTTCTTAAGGGGAAGGATACGGGGAAACAACACACATAGATGATCATGTACAATTTGTACATGAGGTTCGGGGGATGCCTATAGTATTTATATAGCTTTATACTTTAGGACACAAAAGTTTTCCAAGGGGAGAAGAATGTTCTAAAGGAAGCTTACGATATGGGGGTCCTGCAAGTTTAGATAAACATGAGATTGAACATTATTTGGTCATTCAATTGTTGGGTAGAAGTCTCAAGAATAGACTTAAGCAAAAGTGTTTATGCTCTCTAGACAAGAAAAGATGCTTGGCCTAGTGGTTAAGTCATTTGGATGAGAAGGAAGATGCCTTGGGTTCAAGTCCTACAAGAAACATGGGAGAGTGTTGAAGCTCAAGCTCAAGGACAAGCATAAGAAGTGTATCAGAGAAGTGGACACATAGGAAGAAGGAGCAAGTAGGGAGCTCCAAGAAGTAGATGTCAAATTTTCAAAAGAATCCCTATAAAAATAGTGATTTTCATCACTAAAAACCATTGTAAATACCATTTTCTATTTAATGACTCCATTTTGTTCAAGCCAAGGATTCCTTGAGCTTGAGGAGTATTAGAAGTATCATCCTACCAATTTTCATAATTTTTAGACTTCGTTTGAGCCCTCAAATAAGCCCTGGAACCTAATTTCTAACTAGGCCAGACACTAGGTCTAGACAGGGCCAAAACTAGTCCAAAAACTATAAAAAGAGCTAGAGAGCTCATTTTTGAGGTTAGCTTGTTAGAGAATAGATCTTTTGTAAGAGGACTATTTTGCAATCGAAGCTTTCCAATGTTCCTCTCTTTGATCTTACCTTGTGAGCATGTGTGTGCATGTGTGTGCATGTTTTTGTGCTTTCACTCACACACTTGTGCCTTCACTTGCTTGTGGTCTTCATACCGGTCCTCACGTCTCTGCAGATTGACAAGTAAAGGAGGTGTTGCTTACGCTTGAGGTACACCAAATTTTGGTGCCGTTGCCGAGGAGAGAGCTTCGAGGATGAGCGTTGTGATGGTAAGATCGTAGATTTGCGACGTTGGAAGGTAAAAAAACTATCATTTTTGTTCATTTTCTGATTTTTCTTCTTCATCTTCATCATCATCACCATCTTCATCTTCTTCCATCTTCTTCTTCGTAGAAATTTCTTGTTTTTTAGTGCATTTTCACCATTTTCATACCATTTTTCATGCATTATTGTGTGAGAAGGAGTTAGGAAGTTCAAGGGAGAGCAAGCGCCTGTGTTCTTCATGATTTTCTGCACATACGGAGCTTGCCATTGCTCAATGCTCAGAAATTTGAATTTCTCGCCAAAAAACGCAATTCTTACAGAAAATCGTGATCCTCATAAAATTAATTTTTTTTCAAAAAAGTACGATTTTCTATTTCCCGCCTAAAAGCTTGTGGAAAAGAACACGATTCTGGGGTCATTCTCAGAATCGCGATTCTCTGGTTGTGCTCAAAATCGCGATTCTCACAAATCACGATTTTCAGCCAAAAACACAATTTTGTGAAAACACGATTCTCTGTTGGCAATCACGATTTTCTGAAAACATGCTTCTCTGTGGCCTCAAAATCGCAATTTTCAAGACACGATTCTCTAAGGTACAAAATCGCAATTTTCAAAACACGATTCTCTCTCAAAATCGCGTTTTTCACGATTCTCACTCAAAATCGCATTTCTTGGGGATTGCTGAGAATCGCGATTCTCTTGATTTCACAGCATCGCGATTCTCTTGATTTCACAGAATCGCGATTCTCTTGATTTCACAGCATCAGGATTCTCTTGATTTCACAGCATCGCGATTCGCTTAATTTCACAGAATCGTGATTCTCTTGATTTCACAGCAACACGATTCTCTTGATTTCACAGCATTGCGATTCTCTTGATTTCACAGCGTCGCGATTCTCTTGATTTCACAGCATCGCGATTCTCTTGATTTCACAGAATCGCGATTCTCTTGATTTCACAGCATCAGGATTCTCTTGAATTCACAGCATCGCGATTCGCTTAATTTCACAGAATCATGATTCTCTTGATTTAACAGCATCGCGATTCTCTTGATTTCATAGCATCAAGATTCTCTTGATTTCACAGCATCGCGATTCTCTTGATTTCACAGCGTCGTGATTCTCTTGATTTCACAGCATCGCGATTCTCTTGATTTCACAAAATCGCGATTTTCACACAAAATCGTGATTTTTTCAGATAGACTAATTTGAAGTTGACCCTCAGGTGGGACTAGGGAACCAAGGGGACTCCAAAGGATTTTGAACCATACCAAGGGGAAATTTTGGACTCTTAACCAAAGCTTATGAACCTGAGATCTGGTAGACACCTAGGCAAGGATAGACAAAGCATTAGATCTTCTCAGTCTAGTGTCAACCATATAGCTAAGTCTTGGGCACAACAACTAAGTGGTTGTCCTTACGTACTAAACTCTGACACAAGTGACTCGGAAATGTCTTTTAGCATGGGGAAACCTGCAGGTGGCTCAGGAACTACCCATCTACAAACACCAGAAGGTCCCTATAAGACACAATTGGAATATATTCAGAACAACCGATTAGGTGCTCGCATCTATGAGGATGGCCTGAGGCGATCAGTGGTCCAACTCAAAAATCCAGATCAATCCTTTGGACTTGAACACCTGGTGGTCAAGTTCAAAGAGGGTTCATACATTGATAAGGAAGGAACCATGTATGTGGTCACCAACCTACCAGATAGGACCAATGAGTTTGGAAATATCATTCATGAGAATGAGATAGGAGACCTAGAACAAGGAAATGTAGGACAAGGACCCCAGACTCCTAGAGGTAAGTCAGTTTTGACTAGAGTGATCACTCCAGATTGGATCCCTCAAGACAAAAAAAGCATAGAACTATTCTTGAATAGAGAAACAGAGGAAGCCTTTTGGAGATTCAAGCCAGATCAACCTAGCCAATTGGGCATAGTCATCATCTACGAGTTCAAGGATCCAAAGATACCAGGCAAAGTTGTCTACCTGGATAACACATCAGAGAAGATGTTCTTGGTAACAAAACACGATAGACATGCATATACTTGGAAGAGTGAATTGATTTTCCCTCGACCAAGATCCAATGTTTCCCATGGCCTCCAAGGAGTAGGATCATCCCAAGCTCATGAAGCCCAGAGAGAAAGAAATAGAGAGAGACCAGAGGTAAGTTTTGCACACACTGTGGGCAGAAATAGATCAGTATTTGAAAATGAAAGACCTGAAAGAGAGAGACATCAAGCACATAGGCAACAAAGAGCTGAACATGATTTTCCATTGCCTAGACCCCGAGAGCACCCAAGAACCCTTAGACCCACTCAAGTGATCAAGGCAATGAAGAATTATTTTGACGGGACAGGAGATCCTTATGATCATGTGGCCGAGTTCAAAAAGTGTTAAGAGCTGAACAGGTTGAGGATTTGTTCACCCAGTACGAGGCATTTGGTTTGAATCTTAAGGGCAGTGCCTTAGCTTGGTTTCAACCACTGAGTAGTCACAACTATCACGATATAGGTCAACTGCTAGATGAATTCATTGTAGAATTTTCCAAGAGTGGTATCAGACATAACACATCATCTTTGATCCACAGCTTCAAGCAGACACCCCAAGAAACAGTGCGACTAGCAGGAAGAAGGTTCAGATAGTACCTAGAAAGATGCCCTGCTCTGGAGTTACCTACCCCAACCAAACAAGTGGCTTTGTTTTTAGATGGCTTACTAAGCACTAAGTTAAGATCATATGTGTACTTGAAAGAGCCTAGAAGCACAGAAGAGTGTGTGCGCATGTGCATTGACATAGAAGACAACTTGGGTGAGGAGTTAGGACTATCCAAACTCTATAAGGATTCTGATAGTTCTACTAGTCATACTTCAAGAGTCTTCACGGAAATAGATGAGATAGTTGAGCAAGTTGCCAAGAAACTAGGAGTCCAAAATAGACAAACACCAAGAGTCACCCCATTGAATCGGTGTTATACTTGCAGAGGCGACCACATGGCTACTGTATGCCCATTGCACAACCAGAACATGAGAGAAAGGAATACCCCATACTGCACTATTGAAAGGAAGTACACAAACCATATGGCTCAAGATTGTCCCTACAATAGGCAGGCTGTTAGACATAATTATTAGCAACCTTACCCACAAGGTAGGTATCAGAATCAATACCAACATCCATATTATAGACCACAACAGCAATATCATGCATCATATAGGCCACAACCATTCTTGGGAAACCAACCACCAACTCTTGCCAATACAATTCCAGTTAAGTATGTAGTGGTAGAAGAGAACCTTAATAGAGCATTGGTGCCAATGACCCCAGATCTCAGAGAATGACTCTCATGCTCATAGTTCAGACTACTCCCATGAATGTAGTCCACATGCATATTACATAGATTCACCTGAGCATAGTGAGATTTACTCGTATCCATATGAGGCACCACCTATGGAACAAAATTGGGAGCCAGAATATTCCAATGTCATGTATACGAATCCCAACCCCAGGCCCCAATTGAGACAGGTAAGACCACAAGCCCCTAGAGGACCATGTTTTAGATGCCAGGGTGACCATTTCATTTGTGAATGGCCCCACTCACCAACTTTGGGCCAAGGACAGAACATCACAATACAAGCCTTTTGTCCTGAGTGTGGTAAAGACCATCTCCCCAGAGATTGTCCAAGAAACCCCTCTAGTGCGCCCAAGGTTACACCCATTAATGTGGTAGGCTTAGTGGTGGATTCAAGTGCTAGTAGGAGTAATGTGGCTCCTGTACAGGCAGTGACTAGGGCCCAAGCACTAAAACAGGATAAGCCAGCTGAACAATCAGAGTCAAGTGAATCAAGAGAGCCTAGCAAGTGGAAAACAAGAACATGGAAAGATACGAGAGAGAAGGCCAATCGCAAGTGGAATAAAAAGTTATCAGAACTAGAAGAAAGCCTGAAAGAAGCGAAAACAAAAATAGATGAAATTGCTTCTCAAAGCCCCTCACATGCTGAAACTCCATCTACTCCACCTCATCCCACCCCACCACCCATTGTAAATAGGCCTCAACCAGGGTCTCTTCTTGCAGATCCAACCCCAGAAGGCTTGGACATGATGTTCAAGGCCTACGAGCCTCGTGTTCAAGAAGGGCCAACAACTGCAAACCTAGACAAGAGTTACCCTAGAGCAGATTTAGAGATTAAATGGATGAAAATGTGCATGAAAATGGTAGAACAAGCTCAAGCTATACTCGAGACTAGTCAGAAGTTCAATCAGACAAACTCTGTGAAACCGGATTTGCACTTCCAGGGCTTACTAGAAAGATTAGAGCAGTTGGTAAACAAACCACAAGTTTCTTTACCTCCACAGACTCAACCAGTTATTGGAAGAGGAAGCTCACCACCAATGGGAGCTTATGTTCCTAATTCCATGGATGCTGGAATACCTCCTTTCAATTCAACAATACTCTCAAGAGTTCTTGCGGGAAATACAAGAAGAGAAATGGGCCAAGGAGAAGGGTAACTCCCCTCCTATTCCTGAGATTGATGATCTTCATGATCAATTTCCCCAAGACATTCCATCCATTTACGGAAATCAAGTGGAGCAACAAGAAGACGAAAGGTTAGATTTTGAATCTAATACCTTAGAAGAACTACCTCAATTTCCAAGCCCATGGGAATCTGAATCTCTTCAGATCAGAGCTCCCACAATACTGGTTAAACATGAAGACTCAGTGGTCCCAAGGAACACTGATGTCGTGAAGAACACTAAGGTTCAATGTCATCTCACGGTAGAAGAGCTGCTAAAAGCAAAACCTGAACTATGGGATCATGTGAAGGATCAAGTCCTAGAACTTGATTCCAAAATGCCAAAAGCAGGCTCTAAGCAAAAAGTTTCAGAAATACCTCTTGATAAAATAGGAGACATGTGTGAGGGTGAAGAAGGTAATACTTATCTTCCAATCACCTACCAAGGTTACACAACCAAAGCAATCATAGATTCAGGTGCGGGTGTTGCTATTGCGACCACCTCCTTGTGGAAGCAATGGGGAAAACCCACATTAAGACCAACTAGAATGAAGCTTCAAATGGCAGACGGTCATTTTGAAAGACCTCTAGGATTGCTAGAAGGGATAACGCTAACCACCTGTGGGGTAGAGTTTGAGCACACCTTTGCTATATGTGACTTTGAGAAAAATAATGTCTATGAGATGATCCTAGGAAGACCCTTCCTATGACAATTGCAAATAGTACAGGATTGGGGAACCAACTCCTTGTACTTACAACACTTAGGGGTCACCACCAAGGTCAATTTGAAGGATTACTCCTTCAAAGATGTACCACCCCTAGAGTGGAATCCTATCCACAAAGCGAAAGAAGATTCCATCTCTGTGCATTCTGAAAGTTCACGTGATCCATCATGGCTGCATGAAGATACTCATTTGTGGATGTGCAAGGTCACAGAGGAAGAGGAAAAACGTTTAAAGGCAAGAGAAGAAGGAACTTCAGACCAGTTAGAGACCCAGCCTACACACCGATGATCTTTCCAGATGAGGAATTTGAGCCTTATGGCTAGCCAGAAATCTTAGCCACCATGGACATTGCTGTCAATGAAGAACAATGGACACCTCATTGTGATGAGGAGGGTTATGATATTTTAGTGTTCATGTGTCAGCCCTTGCTAGAAGAATGTGACCCTAGTGATGTCATAGAAGAAGAAGAGAATGACGATGATATAGAGTCCATTGTGATGGATAGTTGCTTTAACTAGGAGCATCACTATCTAGAAGATATAGGAGTGTTCACCCAGAAAGAAGAAGAACCTCTCACAAGTATCAAAACGGTAAATTCAAAGGATGGAAGTGAGAACAATCAAAAGAAAAAGAAAAGAAAAGCAGTACAACAAGAAGAGGAGGAATCATTGTTTGAGGTACCAAAAAATTTCAAGAAATATGAAGTTGACGACTGAAAAATTTTGGTACGAATGCCTAAGAGAGAGGCCATTACAGGAGAAGCATACCATAATAAAGAAAAGACAAAAAAAAATGTGGTAACCATTGAAGAGAACGAAGAGAGATGCACATATATAGGAGATGACCTAAGTGCAAGAGAAGAAATGGAGCTCGTAGCTCTATTAAGGGAATATAGGGATGTGTTTGCATGGCACTATAGAGACTTGAAAGGGGTAGATCCAAGAATTTGCTCTCATACTATCCCCATGACTGCTGATGCCAAGCCCACCAAACAGAAGCCCTACACATATAATGATACATATGCAGCCAAATTAAAAGAAGAAATTGATAGGCTAATTGAAGCTAGATTCATCTATGAGATTGAGCATACTGAATGGGTGTCCCCCATTGTAGTGGTGCCCAAGAAGAACCGGAAGTTGCGAGTGTGTATTAACCTTAAAAAAGTTAATGCTGCTAGGATCAGAGATAGTTATCCACTTCCAATCACGGAACACCTATTGGAGCGTGTTGCAGGCAAGGAAGTTTAAAGCTTCCTTGATGGATTTTCAGGTTACAATCAAGTAGCCATTGCCCCAGAAGATCAACACAAAACAACTTTTTCCATAGAGTGGGGAATCTTTGCATTTCGTGTGATGCCATTTGGGCTCACCAATGCACCTGCAACATTCCAAAGGCTCATGTGTCATGTCTTCAAAGAGTTCTTGCGAAAGAGCTTAGAAGTGTATGTGGATGATTTATGTGCTCAATCCCAAGAAAGAAGATTTCACATCCCTGAGTTTAGACAAATCTTCAACAAGTGTAGAGAATATCGAGTGGGTCTGAACCCAGAAAAGTGTGTGTTCATGGTGCGTCAAGGTAAAATCTTAGGTCATATTGTTTCTAAGAATGGAATCTCAACAGATGAAGATAAGGTATGAGCCATAGCGAAGCTGCCAAGGCCAAGGAATGTTAAAGAGGTACAAGCCTTTATGGGCCATTGTGGATATTACCGTAGGTTTATCCACATGTACGCGATCATAGCTAGACCCCTTTATGCCTTGTTGTCAAATTTTGAGTGGAACGATGAATGCGAGAATTCTTTCAATGAACTGAAGAAATGTTTGTGCACAACACCAATACTGACAACTCCTGATTGGAATAAACCATTCCATGTCCATGTAGATGCATCCAATCACGCCATAGGATGTCTGCTAGCACAACCCACAGGTGAAGGAAACTTAGATTTGCCCATAGCATATGCTAGTAGATAGCTCACCACAGCTGAATGAAACTATACCACAACTGAGCGAGAGGGCTTAGGCATGGTATATGCTATGAAGAAATTTAGACACTATTTATTGGCCAACAAGTTCAAGTTTCTCACTGATCATCAAGCTTTGTTATATTTGGTCAATAAACCTTGCAATACTGGACACTTAGTAAGATGGTTCCTCTTACTAATGGAATATGACTTTGAAGTTGTTGTAAGGAAAGCTAGAAGCCACCTTCGGGCAGATCACCTTTCTCGCATCACTTCAGGAGAGTCACCGCAAGGAGTGTCTGATGAATTACCCGATGCTTATCTGTTCAATTTAGAAGTTGTTCCTAAATGGGCAAATAAGTTGGTACGAGTCCTAACCTTCGGCCCTGCAAATAAGAATGTGAAAACAACACAAGAAGAAATTGCAAAATCACAAAAATATCACATATTGGTAGGAAGCATGTACAAACAAGATACTGAGGGTGTATTAGCTTGTTGTGTTGAGGACAATGAACATAGTAGTTGGTTGCAACAAGCTCTGCTAGGAAATCATTATTCTAAACAGTGCACATTACAAAATCTAAAATGTTTAGGAGTGTATTGGCCTAGCATGGACAAAGAAATACATGAGTGGATTAAGAATTGTCCAATGTGCAGAGAGAGACCACCAGTGGAGCATGCCACCCTTTATCAAGTGTCATTAATTCCTGATTGGAGTGCTCCATTGGTAGAGTTTATGAGATCGGGAACCTTACCCAAAGAGGCTAGTCTAGCAAGAAGACGAAGCATGGAGCAATGAGGCTCAGGACTATGATTTAGTTGGAGACAACTTATATCAAAGAGGCAGGGATGGTTATCTAAGATTGTGCGTTCACGAATCAGACTATTTGAAACTCTTAGAAACTGCACACAACGGTGTTGCAGGTGGACACTTTGGTCCTGATCGAGTAATCAAGACCATTCTATTCTCAAGACTTTGGTGGCCCACTCTTCATATGGATGCTCATACCTATGTGAAGAAATGTGACACATGCCAACGTGCACAATATCTAGTTAGAAAAGACGAGATGCCTTTGAGGCCAATGATGGGAGGGCGTGCATTTTTGAAGTGGAGATGCCTTTGAGGCCAATGATGGGAGGGCATGCATTTTCGAAGTGGGGCATAGACTTCATAGGTCCTATTAACCCCCCAGCTAGAAACTCCCATGCAGAGTATATTATTGTAGCCACAGATTACCTTACAAAGTGGATAGAAGTGAAAGCCACAACAAAGAATGATGCTCAGACTACAACTAATTCTTATTCGGGAATGTGTTCACGAGATATGGGCTACCAATAGAGTTAGTGAGCGATAGAGGCACACACTTCTTGAATGAGGTCATTGAAAATCTTCTCCAAGAATTCTCGGTGATACATAAGAAGTCTGCCCCTAAAATAATAAACACTCTGATTGTGACAAACAACTTCATCATGCTATTTGGGCTTATCGAGTTGCCTACAAAACGGTACTCAATGCCACCCCATTTCAGATGGTCTTCGGACAGAATGTTGTTCTACCATTGGACTTCCTCATCCTAGCCTTAAAAGTAGCACAAGAGCATGAGTGGAATGGACATGAATTGTCCTCTAGGATCTTTGAACTAGAACGCTTAGGTGAGACAAGGCTATGCGCGGATTTTCATCTCGAGATCCAATGGATACCTCCTCGACAGATGGCATCAACATTTGCAAATAACATCGAAAGCCTCGACGAGCGACAACCGTGTGCTCCCTGCACAACCCTGTCTTTTGCACCATTCAGGCCATGCATTTCTAGAGTATGCATTAACATAGGGCCACATTACATGGCCGTGCATAGACACAACTAAGAGTCCCATGCACAAGAGCACATTGACATATGTCAATTATTTTTTTCTGATACTAACATCTATCGTCTTGTTTGGTGACATTGTCTCAAAAAAAAAATACGAGAGAGAGAGAGAGAGAGAGAGAGAGAGAGAGAGAGAGAGAGAGAGAGAGAGAGAGAGAGAGAGAGAGAGGAGAGAGAGAGAGAGAGAGAGAGAGAGAGAGAGAGAGAGAGAGAGAGAGAGAGAGAGAGAGAGAGAGAGAGAGAGAGAGAGAGAGAGAGAGAGAGAGAGAGAGAGAGAGAGAGAGAGAGAGAGAGAGAGAGAGAGAGAGAGAGAGAGAGAGAGAGAGAGAGAGAGAGAGAGAGAGAGAGAGAGAGAGAGAGAGAGAGAGAGAGAGAGAGAGAGAGAGAGAGAGAGAGAGAGAGAGAGAGAGAGAGAGAGAGAGAGAGAGAGAGAGAGAGAGAGAGAGAGAGAGAGAGAGAGAGAGAGAGAGAGAGAGAGAGAGAGAGAGAGAGAGAGAGAGAGAGAGAGAGAGAGAGAGAGAGAGAGTGTTCCACCTAAAATTCTTCCACCTAAAAGTGTTCCTATTCTTTTGTTGGTGATTGATTTGATTCCAACCACTAAATAGTTGTGATGCATGACTTGTAATCTCACGAGATTCCCTCAATCCTTTTCCTGTTACTTTTATCTCAAGAGTTAAAAGTCTATGGCTTTTACAAGGGGTGTTCATGTGCACTTTAAGAGTGATAAAAAGTTGGATATGTGGTAATTCCGTGCTATTTGTTCAAGCATCAAGGCTTGCCAAATGTACCAACATATACGCCATCATTGTATTTTCTCTATCAATATACAAAAGCTTTCGGTGTCTATGTTTCACTTTCACTTCTTCTTCTTCCTTCTCCTACAAATACTCTAGTCGCTTTCTACAAAAGAATCCCCCAACCGTGGGGTTTTCCATAACTCCATAATTTATTTTGAATGATCCAACATAGACATCTAGATCATCATCAAGAAACCCATGGAATTTGGCATTTATCATCTCAACAAGAAAAGCACGTCGTAATGCCATGTCCTTTCAGATGGTGTTTGGATAGAATGCACTGTTGCCATTAGACTTCTTGATCCCTACTTTGAAAGTAGAACAAGAGCATCAATGGATTGGTCATGAACTTTCTTTTAGCATTTTTGACTTAGAACGACTAAGCAAAACTCGATTGAGAGTAGGAGTTGGGATCTATACTTGGACATTAGTTCCAAAGTCACCAAAACAAAAGGTAATTTGTTGCAATTTTAAGATTAAAAGAAATCGTGATGGTAGTGTGCCAAGATATAAGGCTAGACTTGTAGCAAAAGGATATTCTCAAACTCAAGGATTGGAACATTTAGTCCAGTAGCAAACATGGCAATAGTGAGAACTTTGTTGGCTTAAGCTGCAAGTAAAAGATGGAATATTATCAACTAGACATAAAGAATGTCTTTCTTAATGGTGAGTTAAGTGAAGAAGTGTATATGTCACAACCAGATGGTTATGTGGATGCAAAATGTTTTAATCATGTATGCAAGTTAAAGAAGGCATTGTATGGTCTTAAAGAAGCACCAAGGGCATGGAATGCAAGGTTGCTAAAGTATCTTATGCTGCAAGGATACACAACGAGTCATGCAGATCCTTCACTTTATGTAAAACATGTAGATGACATGTGTGTCTATGTATGTATTTATGTGGATGAATTGTTTCTTACATGGAATGATGCAAAAACAATTGAAGAGATTGAAGGTAACTTGGAAAAGGAATTTAAAATTTCAGAGCTTGGTTTGCTTAGATACTTTCTTGGGATCGAGATTGTGTATGGTGATGAAGGTATTTGGTTGATACGGAGAAAGTATATATGTGATATGCTAAAAAGGTTTGTTATGCAAGAATGTAAGTTTGTTTCTACCCCAATGTAATGTAAAGTTGAGTGCAAAGGAAGGTGATAATATGAATGCATATAGATCCATGGTAGGTTTTTTGATTTATGCAACAAAAACTAGACAAGATATATGCTATGCAGTGGGATTATTGTCACAACTTAGGCATGAACGTACCTCATATGCATGCAGCAAAAAGAGTGCTTAGGTATTTGAAAGGTGCCATGAATGAAGAATTATGTTATAGTAATGATGTTGATCTAACTCTTAAAGTCTTTCATGATGTAGATTGGGCTAGATGTAAAGATGATAGAAGATCCACAAGTGGATATGTGCTAATAGCAAGAAACAAGGCATTAACATGGAGCTCAAAGAAACACCCTACAATTGCTTTATCTTCTACAAAGGCTGAGTATAGAGGTTTAGCATTGGCTACTATTGAGATTATGTGGTTTAAATGTTTCATGAATTCAATGTGCAGGTTGATGTACCATCAATATATGGGGATAACTTGAGCAACATTCATATGAGCTCAAATCCTATTTTTCATGCTAGAACAAAGCATATAGAGGTACACTATCATTATGTTCGAGAGAAGGCCATAAATAATGAAAGGTAGGTTTTTTTGTTGGAGCAAAGGATCAAGTTGCAGATATCTTCACCACATCCTTAGATGGACCAAAGCTCCAAAGATTCAACTATATTCTTGGCATGAAGGAAATACCCTTTGAAACTTGAAGGGGAGAATGTTGAGAACCTTGTTTTGTATATGTATAGGTGAAGGTACAAGTTCCAAATTATGTAAATATCTTCACAAGGACTTTGAATACTTCAAGAACGCTCATATTATTGACAAAGGATAACCATAATGCCACTTGAGTTCTAGAACATGGTGAGTCAAATTAGTGAGTCACAAGGGAGCTGTAATGGTATCCTAGTGGACACCACTACAGCTCCCTTGTTGAGTTCAAATTACCACTTGAGTTCTAGAATATGGTGAGTCAAATTAGTGAGTCACAAGGGAGCTATAGTGGTGTATCATATTAGTGTTAGTTGTTACTGAATAGCCTATGGCTTGTATTTGGCATGGTCATTTGGGCCATATATCTTGTAGTGGAATGGGAAATCTTTCTCGTTCTAGTTGTTATTGAACGCACATTGACTTCAATTTGGCCTTTAGAACTTTTTCATACAGATGTGTGTGGTCCTATGCCCACTAGGTCCTTAGGTGGTTCTCTTTACTTTTTCACTTTCATAGATGATGCTGCTAGAAAAGTCTGGGTATATCCTATCAAATCGAAGGATGAGGTATTCCCTACTTTCAGAAAATGCCTTGCTTCAATAGAGAGTGAAAAAGGAACTAAGCTTAAGGCTTTACATTCAGATAATTGGGCTGAGTATACCTCACATGAATTCAGCCTTTTCTATCAGTCTAGAGCGATTCATAGAGAGTTTACAACTCCTTATACCTCAATACAAAATGGTATAGCTGAAAGGATGAATAGAACTATTCAAGATAGAGTAGTTTCTATGTTGCATCATGCAAACCTCTCACAAGGTTTTTGGGCAGAAGCAGTATTGACTGCAGTTCATGTGTTAACCTTTCACCTAGTACTACCAAAGGTCTGAAAGTGGCACAAGAATTATGGACAGGGAAGCCACCATATTATGATCATCTTCGAGTTTTTGGGTGTGAAGCATATGTTCATATACCCAAGAATCTTAGACAAAAGTTGGACCATAAGTCAAAGAAATGCATTTTTCTTGGATATGGTCAAGAAGGACAATTTGGATATCGCTTATGGGATCTTGAAACACGATCATTGATAAGAAGTAGTGATGTCATTTTCAATGAGTCTAAGATGCATAAACGACCCATTAAGAGGTTGAAGTGAGAAGAGTAGTGTTTGAGGATACTAGTCCTCTAGTTAGCATGCATTAAAATGATGCACATAAGGACGTTCAAGAGAATTTCCAATCTAATCAGTCTGCACATGTTCCTGTTTAACAACCATTAACATGCTCTGTAATGTCTCACATCCACCTTATAGATATGCTCCAAGTTTAGATTTTGTTATGCTAACAGATGCCGGTGAGCCTTCTTGCTACAAAGAGGCTATGCAAACAGAAGATCATGTCAAGTGGGAGCGTGCCATGAAGAGTGAGTTGGATTCTATTCACAAGAATGGTACTTGGGATTTAGTACCTTTGCCAAAGGGCAGGAAAGCTTTACCATGTAAATGGGTATATAAGCAGAAATTCACATCAGATAGTGCTTCTCCAAAGTATAAAGCATGACTTG
The DNA here is from genome assembly GCA_020310875.1 of Ceratopteris richardii. Lineage (NCBI taxonomy): Eukaryota > Viridiplantae > Streptophyta > Polypodiopsida > Polypodiales > Pteridaceae > Ceratopteris > Ceratopteris richardii. The sequence continues at coordinate 27,342,512 of CM035440.1, forward strand.
TTGCAAAGGGTTTTAAGAAACAACATGGTATTGATTTTGAGGAAATCTTCTCTCCAGTGTTCAAGATGACTACCTTGCACATGTTGCTTAGATTCGTTGCAATGAAGGACTTAGAGCTCATCCAAATGGATGTGAAAACTGCTTTCTTGCATGGAGATCTTACAGATGAGATCTATATGGACAACCAGAGGGTTATGTAGTTCTTGGCAAGGAAAGTCTAGTGTGTAAGCTCAAGACGAGCTTGTATGGACTTAAACAGTCCCCTAGACAATGGTACCAAAATTTTGATGCTTTTATGAAGTCTCAAGGCTATTCTCGAAGCAATGAGGATCATTCTCTCTACACAAAGAGATGCCAAACATTTTTGGGATGCCAAACATATTCTTGGGGGATTTCGGGGATGCAAAAAATATTCTTGGCATGTGCATTACTCGTGATAGGAGTAAAAGATGTCTCAAAGTGAGTACATATCCAAAGTACTTCACAGGTTCAATATGCAGGGTGGAAAGGCATTGAGTAACACCTTTACCCACATATGTGAAATTGAGCAAGGATGTGCCCCAAATCAGATGAGGAAAAGGAATTCATGACCAAAATTTCCTATCAGTCTATTGTTGGTAGTCTCATGTATGATATGGTAGCTATGAGACCAGACATTGCATTTGCACTGGGAGTTGTGAGTAGAGATATGTCTAATCCTTGTAGGAAACATTGGGAAGCAGTCAAGATGATTTTGAGATATCTGAGTGGCACTAAGGACAAGTGTCTATGCTTAGGTAGAGGGAAAGCATCCATTATTGGTTACACAGATTCTGACTATGTAGGTTGTGTAGACAATTGTAAGTCTACATCAGGGTACATTTTTCATCTTGTTGGAGGTGCTATCTCTTGGAGATCTCATCTTCAAGAATGCACAGATGTTTCCACCACAGAAGCAGAGAATGTTACAACAAGTGAGGCATGTAAGGAAGCATTGTGGCTTTCTCGTCTTGCTTGTGATATGGGTTTACCTCAACATGTACCTTGTTTGCTTAGTGATAGTCAGAGGGCCATCACTTTGGTTAAGAATCTGGTTTATCATGTAAAGACCAAGCACATTGAGGTGAGGTATCACTTCATTAGAGATTTCTTAGCCACTAAGCGCATTATTCTTGAGAAGATTCACACCCAAGATAATGTTGCAGATGCTTGACCAAAGCTCTACCACAAGATAGCTTTTGACACTGTTGTCACTTGATGGGGGGTTACTTGATTCATGATCTTACATAGTCACTTGTATATTGTGTAACATGCCCATCAGGTGGGAGGTATAGTTTGTATAATTACACTCATGTATTCTTTATTTTGTCTCCCATAGTTACTTTGTCCATATTGGCCTTTAGTGGGAGATTGTTATCGTTAGTGTCCATGTGAAAGGCCAAATGGCCACCGAACACTTATTTGTATATGCTCTTTGTTGAGCCCATAAAAGTCATGTAGGTCAAAGTCAACAAGTGCAAAGTTAAAATGCTAAAGTACACGTGTCAAAGTGCACAGGTAGTGCACAATTAATTATCCACAAAGGGTAAATTGGAGAAAGTGGGTTGCAGGTTGCAGAGGTATTTTCTCTAATTTCCCTAAGGTTCAAAGTGTTCTTTTTAAAAAGTGTTAGAACCATGTGTATAAACAACAGACATTAGACCCATAAAAACCTAGGTTTGACCCTTCAAAACCCCTAAAAACCTGAGTCTACCCCATGAAAACCGGACTTGAGCCCTTGGAAACCCTTGGAGTTTAGGTCCAAATTGTAAATAAACCCTTGGATTAATGTGTTTGAGTTAATTGTGATCAAAACCCTCATTTTCCCGATCAAAAACCCTAGATCGGACCCTTGGAATTGGCGTTTATCCTAGGTGAAACCCTTGAAAATAATTAATTTTGTATATACACAGTGTGAAACCAAAACTAAAATAAAAAAGGAGAAAAATAAGAAAATAGAAATAAGTAATATGATTTTCCAAAATTAGTAAATGAACATGCAAGAGGTTTCAAAAATAGAAATTTAGATAAGGAGGTTAGAAGATTCTAGAGAAGTCTAAGAGATGGGGAAACCTATAAATAGGTGTCTAGACATCTTTTATTTCTCCCCATCGAACTTCTTGGTGAATCTTCACTTTCAGGTATGCTCCTTGTCTTACTTGTTCATTCATGTTTCTTTCATGTTCTTGCTCATGATGTCCATTACACGCCATGAAAGATAGAGAGTTTTTCCATGATTGGTTGTGATCTATGAGAGAGAAAACCTCTCTCTGCACTCAATACTTCGCATATGTCCCCTCTATGGTCACGTTTTCCATTAACGTGTTTCCTTTGAACTTAGGCAAGTGATGCCTTTTTTTTCATGCTCTCTACACTTAGAATCCACGCGAACATAACTCTACATGAATCTGCGTGTCTGTTGTGTGTATACGTGGGGAGAAAATGGCGTTGTAGCCTGTTGTTATGGGATCGTAGAGAGAAACAAACAGAGAGATGCTGAAGACTCGGGGCCTCCTATCATTGGCGTACAAGGTGGTGCTGAGCGGAGGGCACGTCGGAGGAGAGAAATTATATAGAAAGAAAAAGAAGTTCATACACAACCGGTCATGGCGGCTGTAGATCACGTAGAAATAGAGAGAGAAAATGGCGGCCAGTAACCTTGCATCCCTGGTGGAGAGAATGATGTAGAGGTGCAGAGAGAGAGACAGGTAGAGAGAGAGAGAGGGATCATCTGATCGTCAGCTGTAGAAATGGAGGGTTTCAGTCGTCGACGTTGGCAGATAGCGGGAGAGAATTGGCCATGGGTACGCGCTGTTGTAGCATAGCCGGACAGAGGTGCTATTGGCAGCCGCTTGCACACGGCGAACAGAGAGAGAGAATCTAGCTACCTGCGTGACTTGCTAGTTGCCAGCCTTCATGCGAAGGTCTATACGATGGCGCGAAGAATCTAGGCGGAGAGACATACGGAGAGACACCCGCTATTTGGTGACTATTGCGCAGTAGAGATTTGAATCATCTGATGCCGACATACGCATCGGAGAGATGTGTCATCACGCGATGGAGAGATTCAAAGAACTCTTGGAGAGAGAGTCGGTTGGGTTCTCCCCTATGTGCGGTAGAGAGACGGCGCTGGTGGGCAGCTGTCATAGAGAGAGAAGAACGCTGTTTGATGCGCACAAGTTGAAGAAATAGAGAGAGAGAGGGGATGCTGAGAATCTATGTGGCAAGGGTCGCTAATGGGGATAGAGTCACGGGACGGGTCTAGTAGATTGTGCCTGCTGGATGGGTGCACAGATGCGCGCTCATCATGCCAAAGAGCGAGAGACCATCGATGCCACAACAGGGCCGCATGAAGAGGATGTTCGACGTAGTAGAGAGAGAGCGAAAGGATCTAGCGACGCTGCTCACAGCATGAGAGAGAGATAAGAAGTTAGCTGGCGGTGCGCTAGTGTCGGCCTGTCAGATCGTAGCAGAGAGACATACGGGGGTGGTGGCATTGCGCGACCTAAAGAGAGGCAGTTGTCATCGCACGTAGACACAAAGATGGGCAGATGTCGGCGATGGCCGCTCGTGCTGCGTGTCTGGGAAGAGAGAGACAGAGGTAGATTCTCACGTGGATAGAGAGAGAAACACTGGTCAGACATACGTAGAGAGAGCTAGAAATCCTAAGCAAGTTGGGTGGGCGGAAGCACGCACAGGACGGCGGTCTGAAGAGAGGGAATTGCGGAGACATGTTAATCTGCAGGCGCAGATGGGGCTGACAACCACCTGGAGGAAGCACATGGGTGGCGCAGCGGCGCTGTGTCTATGGTGCACGGTGCACTATTTACTCTACAGAGAAACAATGGAGAAGAAATCGGAGGACAGATGACGACACGACCGCACGCAACAACATCTAGAGAGAGAAAGAGAGAGATGTAATTGGGGACAAGATATCGTATGATTCACAAGTTTTTTTTACAACACATGTTTAACATACCCAATGTTTGGACATGATAATATTGCTGGGATCTATTAGTTCGGAAGGGAAAATGAAGAAAACCTTGCATACTTCCATGTATTAAATCTCAGAAAAACTCGATCATTGTTGCTCAATCATTGGCATTGTAAGAGATAAAAGGACAGACAAAGAGAAAGAAGTATTGTGGACACATCAGATGTTGTGAAGCGAAAATAGATCGGATTTTTGAGTTCCATGGGTTGGCCACAGTTGGCCAAAGAAGAATCTTCAGATACACATATGCCTTGTTATAATTGCGTCAGTTCTAATCTTAAACCATAGTTCATCTTTATGATCAATAAAGAAGAAGGAATTATTCTACGGTACTTACCTATGTGGATATTGAGTAATATAACATGGCTTCCATATATTTCAAGAATAGATATCTTAAACTACGGCATTATACTTCTTCTGACACTAATTGAATAGAGAGTTATGATCAAATATGTAACTTCCATAGCAAGACTAAAAGCAGATGGATTTATTGTGCACTTTTGAGAGAGAGAAAACCAGAGAAATAAAGAAAAATCAAGGAAATTCTCCTTTTAATGAGTAATATATTGATGATGGTTGTTTTTCTTGCCCTCCATCGAACTTCTTGGTGAATCTTCACTTTCAGGTTACTGCGTGATCAGAGATTATTGTGAATTTTGAAGTAAAGACCTACAAAGTGAGGACTTGAAGAAAAGCTTGGATTGAAGAAAAGTGAAGAAAAGTTTAAACCGCAAAGACCAGAAGGCAAAGATCGAGGGTGACTTCCTACACTGTAGCGGGAGGCCTACATCATATCCAGCCGATCCGCACTGTAGCGGCGGCATTTATTTGTATTTATCTGTTCCGCACTATAGCGGATTTTTGTATCGCGGACCCGCACTGTAGCGAGCATCACTGTATCATTCAGATTTTATTGTATCATCGAGTTTGTATACACACCGACCCAGTGATTTCGAGAATCAGTGCTATATCTGATTTGTCTCTTTCCCGATGCCTACGGTCGTGTACGCACGCACGTCTCGACACTTCCGAGGGGTAAGGGTCCCACGCGTACGAGGATCACGCACGCTCCAGAGAGCACAGGCGAGGCGCCCAGCGCGCAGACGCCGCTCGCAGGACAGCGGGAATGGCGCACCAGAGCGGGGCCTGATCCAACCCCAGGCGCCGGCTTCCCGCCACGACCTCCTTCTTCCCGACACCTAAGCCCGACGTGAAGCGAGGTGGTTGCCCGGTGATCCTCATCGTGTCACCTACTCCTTGAGGAAAGAGACAAGAACCTCGGCATCGGATAGAGACATCAGGTACCAGCATTTCAAGTTATTTGAAATTTTGCATTGCTTCACATACACTGCTGAAACAGAAAGATTGTCTTGTTGCTTGAGTTTGAGCATCCACGCTTTGCATTAGTTTAGTCCATACGTGTGAGCATTTTTTTTCTTGCTAAGATTAGGGATTTACTGATTTCATAGCTTAGACAGAACATTAGAAAACTTATCACAAAAAGGGGGAAAATACATTGAAATCTTGGGAATCGAAGAGAGGATAGTTCGACTAGACTTTGGCCTAGAAGAGAGCGATTAGACTGACCTTTACCTCCTGGCTCGTGACTCATCAAGCCTCTTCTCTGATCTCTACTCTGAGCTTAGGGAGATAGTTGAACCACTTACACTGGACCTTGTGCTACATTCTAGGACAGAGCAGAGAAGAGAGATGGAGGATATATTCAAGGAAATGGTAATAGAGAAACAAGGGGCCCGCGTAGTCCAAGCAGTATTGAGAGAAAAAGGGAAGTTTACAAGCTTGAATGTAACCGAGTACCTAGATGTTTTTGAGGAACAGGCACGGATTTATGGTCTACCCAAGGATGTGTTTACACATTACTTCACACGGGTAGTATCAGGATCCATTTTAGCCCCTATTACAGCACATATAGCAAAGCCTTGGGCCGAATTCAGAAAAGAATTGCATAAGCTGTTTTATTTAGAAGACTTTTCCCAACACAGTAGAGAAGGGTTCTTGCGGTGGATAAGCTCTCCGAAGCCCACTGCATCCCTCACTCAACTTTTGAATGAGTTCTTGAGAAGATATGAACAACTTCCACAGGCCGATTTAGATGCTTTGAAACCTGACCTAGTTATATCTTTCCTTAGGATCTTAAGTCTTGAAGACAGGACTGAGGTCGAAAGGAGGATTGAAGAGCCTGGGAAGAGATTTGGATTGATTGAAGATTGGGGTGTAGTGAGGAGAGAGGTAGAAGCGGTTGCCCAAATGAGGCAACGCCAGGCGGTGTTATACGATAGACCTGCAGTGGTAACACCACAACCGCCTAGGGAAGCTCCACTTCCGGCAATTCCGAATGTGTCTGCAACGTCAGCTTTTGCTAATGTTGCATCCACTTCGCGATCGCCAATGGAGCTACAGGTTGAGATTCTCAGTCGGCAGATAGAGAATTTTATTACGATGCAAGCGTCTATGTCAAAAGAAATGGCGAGTATTCACAATAAAGTTAATTCTATGGGATATCAGGACCCCACTCCTCCTCAGGCGAGTACGAGTTATGCAGATACTTTACAAAGAGGCACTAAGCCCATTCCAAATATGCACGGCTATGTGATGCCACAGCCTGCACCTCTAGTGCAGCCTGTTGCCCAACAGATACCTACACCACCAGTGCAAACCACATTTCAAAGAAACACTGGACCTTTTGAGAGACGAGCGACTGGTGGGTTTGGAGGGGCTAAGAGATGCGTATGGTGTGATGCGCAAGAGCATTTTTCATATGCCTGTGAAGAGCTTAAGCTAGCAAAAGAGCATCAACTGGTGATAGATATCGATAAGAAGTTATGTGACTTCAGGACCCGCCTTCCTCTACCTGTGAATTGGGGAAAGGGGGGAATGAAGAAGTTTTATGAAGATTTATCTGGCAATAATGCAAGTTCATCAGCTGCACGGTTAGAGCTTGTAGAGGAGGAAGATGAAAAAGTGCCTAGACCTCGACCCCAAAGAAATTATTCCATTGAGGCTTTAATGAGGGCTAGGGATGCCATTATGCAGAAGACTGCTTGGAAGTCTCCTGTTGATGAATCCTCGGTCTATTCGCACATAGCAAATGTAGAAGAAAAGAGGAAGAGAGATGAGAGTCAGGAAGAGACTGAGCCAGAAAGAAGAGTGACCAGAAAGCAAAGCCAAGAGGCCGAAGAAAAAGCTAAATAAGTTCAGTTTAAAGAGCCTGTAGCTACTCAGGCAGAGGCAAAGAAGAAAGAGATAAGAGAGGGAAAGAGGCCAGCTGGGCCAACTAAAATTCAAGAAACGACTAAAGAAAAAGAGAAAGAGCTAGAACCTGTTCAAAAGACTGATCAAATTCAAGAAACTATTCAAGAGGCTGACAAAGAAAAGAAGAAGAAAAAGAAGAGAACTCCAAAGGCTGTATTAATTTCTGAGTTGGAAAGGAAAAATGATGCAAGAGAGATATTAAACGACATTTTACTGAAGAGCCAAGTGACCATGTCCTTGGAGCAGGTCTTCTCCATAGCGAAGCCTGAGTTCAAGGACAGTTTTATAAAGATGGTTAAGAGAAAGAGGTTTCCACTACCTGAAGATGTAGAGATGGAAGAAGCACCTGAAGATATTCAAGTGATAAATGAAGCAGTTACATTGAGTGATACATCTGATGATGATAATGATGAGGTTGCCAGGTGTCATAAGAATTCTCTAGGTCCTATCATACCTGATGATGAAATGAGGAAGACAGAAAGTGAGTTTAGCAGGACCTTTTGGGCGAGAGGAACTCCAGAGATGAAGATAAAGTTAGGGAGCAACGAGGAGTCATGTTTTGCTTTGGCCTTGATTGACTCAGGATCAGAGACAAATGTGATTTCTAAGAATCTCTATGATAAGTTTAGATGGCCGATTGATAAAGATCATGGATGGAGGATGAGGACAGCGGATAATGGTTCAGGAGCACTGCTTGGGGCATGCGCCTTTGTGCCTGTGACCATAGGTGGGATTTCTGAGGAATTTCACTTCTTCGTCCAGGACCATTGTTCATATGAGGCTATCCTTGGGCAGCCCTTTATAGCTGAGGTAAGAATGGAGTCTAAGGCCATGGATGATGGATCTGCCTATGCACGAATCCGTTCTAGATCTGGTCTTCATTCTCTACAAGTGATGATTGTGTGTCCAAATCACTCCAGGAATAGAAAGAATATAAGAAAGAAACCTATTAATTCACATGACCATGATGAGTGTATGCCTGTTGGAGAGTATGGAGCTTCTGCTGATCAAAATTTCTGTTAGGATCCACTGTTGAGCGAGACAACAGTGGGAGTTGGTTTGACGTCTCGCATGACTTTGTACAAAGTTTTGAAAGTTTTTCTATTTATTCATCTGTATTCAAGTTGCTATGCTTACAAAAGAAAATGTTTCAAATAAATTCAGAAAAGTTCATGAGAGACACTATAAGGATTTAAGAATGATGTTACCTGATGAGAAGATTGAAGATGTGATTCAATTGGAGAGAAGTTCGACTACACTGGAAGAGCTTGAGAAGGCATTTGAGAGAAATGAGAAATCAGAAATCATTATGCTCAGCTCTATCCAAGAGTATGAGATGATTGAGGAGTTTATGAGAGAGCATGAAGTAAGTGTAAATACGAAGTATAAGACTGTGGATAAGAAAGTGAAGCCTATAGCTTAGCCATTGCCAGAAGATAATCATGAGAAATATCTGCGAGTGTCGGATGACCCTATGCTGAGACGACGAGAGCTCATAGGGCATCATTTCACTGACGAGACTATTAAAGAGATCAAGTTTGGAGAGAAATTGTTTCTGAGAAAAGAAGAGAAACAGAAATTTATTGAAGTCATCAAGAAACACAAAAAAACATTTGCACTTTTCCCACATGAGATAGGTTGTGCAGACCCGAAACAAGTACCTCCCATGATTATCTTTACAGTGCCACATATACCATGGAATATCCGGCCTATACCAGTCCCAAAGGCTCACTTACCTGAGCTGACGAGGTTGCTAAAGGAAAAGATTTCCATGCGGATATTGGAACCCTCCTCGGCTCCATATTCGAATAGGTGGTTTACTGTGCCTAAGAAAAATGGGAAGCTTCGTTTCATTCAGGATTTGCAACCTGTGAATAAAGTCACGATTAGAAATGTAGGGACAGGACCCATAGTGGATGAGTTTGCTGAGGCGTTTGCTAGGCATTCCATCTACTCTATGGGAGACCTGTATTCAGGTTATGACCAGTTTCAGTTGGCTATGGAGAGTAGAGACATTACGACCATGAGGACTCCACTGGGCCTTGTACGCATGAGTACTTTGCCGCAGGGAGCGACGAATTCTGTGGCTCACATGATGAATGCCATGAATCTAGTTTTACGAGACTTTATACCATCTGTGACTATGCCATTCATTGATGATGTTCCGATAAAGGGATGTGAGGAAAGAGTGAAAGATGTAAGTTTAGATGCTTCAGGATGTAGAAACTTTGTGAGAGATCATATTGCTGATTGTGAGAAGATCTTTGAGAGGTTTGAAGATGTAGGGCTGACACTTTCTTTAGAGAAATCTGTTTTTGGTGTTGATGAGGTCCTCATTGTAGGACATCTGTGTGGACATTATGGCCGCAAGCCATACCCGCAGAAAGTTGAGGCCATTAGCAGGATCTCTGAAGTGTGTCATAATGTCAGTGAGGTGAGAAGGTTTCTAGGAGCCTGTGTATTCTATGTGATATGGATTCCTCACTTTGCTCACGTTGCGAACCCCTTATATGATCTGCTGAGAAAGAGAAAGAAGTTTGTATGGACAGAGAAACAGTCGAGAGCTATGCATAAACTGAAGCAGCTGCTAATTGAAGCTCCGATTCTGAAGCGTGTTGACTATTCAGGTCAGAGACCTATCATTTTGACCGTTGATACCAGTCCTATTGGCATAGGCTGGGTCATAGGGCAAGATGATGAAGAGGGGCAGAGATATGCAGTGCGCTTTGGTGCTAAGATCCTACATGATACCCAAAGAAAATATCCTCAGATTAAGAGAGAGTTATGGGGATTGGTGACTGCTTTAAAGAGCGATAAAGAGTATTTCATTGGGGCGAATGTGATAGTTGAGACTGACTGTCTTCCACTGATTGGCATGATTGCAAATTGTTCATCTCCGGATATTGCTATGCTTAGATGGATCTCTTATATAAAGTTTATAAATCCTGCATTTGTACACATAACTGGGAAGTCGAATACAGTGGCTGATATGCTTTCAAGGGCAAAATTCGATGATGAGTCTGATGAGGTAGAAAAGGATATACATATGATAAGATACGATCCATTGGTGTATGCATATGAGCAGTTCCGAGAGAATGAGTATGATGGTGAGTGGAGAGATATTGGAAGATATCTGAGTACTCTGAAACCTTCCCCCGATTGGTCCACAAATAAGTATAGATCCATCAGGAAAAAGTCTTACAACTTTTTCTTGAAGGATGGGCTTATTTGGCGACACGCTAAAGGCAAGGTGAAGTGTCCACAGAGAGTATTGAGTTCGAGGAGTCTTCAGAGAAAAGTTATGAGAGAGATGCATGAGACCTTATGGGCAGGTCACAAAGGATTCTATGCAACATATGAGAAGATTAGGGAAGCCTACTGGTGGCTAGGGATTTATGTAAGTGTGAGAGATTTTGTAGACACTTGTGCTACATGCCAGGTGCATTCATAAGTCAGGCACAGAGACCCGTTACATCCGACTTACCCTCCTTGTATCCATTACAAGTGGGTGGTCGACCTTGTAACCATGCCCAAAGGGATAGATAAGATGAGATACATTGTACTTGCCAGAGAGGACTTGACCAACCATGTGGAAGGTCGAGCTCTTCGTACAAAGACTACTTATAATGTATGCAAATTCCTTTTAGAAGAAGTGATCTCAAGATTCGGATATGTTGAGAAAGTGGTTGCGGATAGGGGAGAGTTGGATGCGAGAGAGGCAAAAGAGTTCTTTGATCGTCATGGAATTCGATTGTCTCTCACCACTGCCTATAATCCAGAAGCAAATGGGAAAATCGAGAGAGGTCACCCTTCCATTGTGAAGGCGATCTCTAAGGCTTGCAGCGATGACATCAAGCAGTGGCCTAGGTTTCTTCCATTCGCGCTATGGGCTGATAGGATGACTTACACTCGGTCCACAGGATTCATGCCTGCTGAATTGATGTATTGTCAGAAGCCAGTCTTCCCCATCCAGACCCAGATAGTGACATGGTTGACGCTCCCATGGAATGATGGTATGACGAGAGAAGAGTTATTATCATTGAGAATAAAGCAGTTAGAACAAGGAAATGAAAAGTTGAAAGAAGTAGTCCAAAAGTTAAAGGAGTCAAGGCTAAAGAATAAGATCTATTTTGAAAAAACCCATCGACTCAGACCACGTAGGATTGAGATAGATGATTGGGTGTTGGTGTACGACAGTACATTCGATACTCAATACGATGCTAGAAAGAAATTGACCAAACGATGGTTTGGGCTGTATGTGGTTACGTCTGTGTTTGAAAATGGTACGTATGCACTTCGTGAGTTAGACACTACTCCTTTGAGATCTTTGATTGCAGGAAAGAGGATAAAATTATTCAAGAAAAGAAATGAAGTGGATTATGAGATTGAGCAAGAACTTTTGGAGGGAACTGATGACACTGAGGCTGATGCTGATGAAGAATGATAGACCATGGAATTAAAGAAAAGCTGGATCAAAATGAAGAAAAATGACCAGGTGAAACGTTTCCAATTTGAGTTTTGTTTTCTTTCTGATAGAGCATATGCATTGCATTGATGTGTGTGATAAAGATATGTATGAGTTTATGGAAATCATATAGAATGAAGATAACAAATATCTATTATGGATTTGCATGAAGCATGAGCGACTAGGAATTATATGAATGGGATCAGTTAGTGGACTAGAGACTTTTGGGAGTGAAAGCTTGGGAATGTGATGGCATGCTTAGACCGAGTGCATGTATATGCTGATTGATTTGAACACTTAGTGAGTGGGAAACTTTGGATCCTAGTATTTATTTCTTATGAGATCTTACCTCCATATGGATCATAATTCATGAAAAACATTCATACTCATGCCAACTGTATATGTGCGTGTATGTTGTTGGTGCGCTACGATGGGCTAGTAGGCGGATGGAACCACCTTGGTCAGGTGATCAAGGCCACGAGCCGTAGCTAGTTTTGTCGTAGGCCTGACCTATCTGTTGTCATGCGCCTGTATGGGTCGGTAGGCGGGTGGAGTCACTCTGACCGGGTGGTCAGAGCCACGAGCTGACGTCGATTTCATGCAGGGCTGATGTTGTGTATGTCGTGTGCTATGTCGGGTCGGTAGACAGGTGGGGTAAACTTGGCCGGGCGGACAAGTCCATGAGTCGCACCCGATTTTGACATAGGCCGATTTGTGAAAAATAAAAGATAAAAAGAAATGCTGAGCTGAGATGAAGAGGAAAAGAAAAAGAAAAAGAAAAATGAAAAAGAAAAAGAAAAAGAAAGAAAGATCTAATGGAGAGCTGGACAAGTAGGAGATAAATAGTAGGAATCGAGGTATATTCTATAAACTGAGTTAGTAAGAACATATGTATATGCTAGTGCTTAGAATGAGCAGTTTGATCTGAACCTGTTGAACGAACAAAAGATCTAGAAAGCCGACGATTTATTCATGTGATTACTTATCAGATTGCAGACGCAAAAACATAATATGATGTTTGTGAAGCTTGAATCTACCTAATTTTCTAAAATTCATACCAATCTTTATAAAAATTGCATGACTGCATGAGATCATGATTTGAGTTTTAAAAAGAAAAAGATAAAAAGTGTAAAGAGAATTTAAAAGAACCCTGATACTCTTCTGTTGGATCTTGCAGGTTGGCCCATCGGGACGATGTGCAGGTTTAGCGGGGGCGAATGTCGGGATGAAATCCCGCAGGGAGTGTGCACTAGTTTTTTTCCAAAAGTTCATTGTTTTTGAGTTTTTGTGTGATGTTTTGATCGAGAGAGTGGTATATTTTGTACATATTTTGGCAGAATTGATTGATTATGTGATACGAAAACTTGTTCGAGATGTATGTTAGAACCATGTGTATAAACAACAGACATTAGACCCATAAAAACCTAGGTTTGACCCTTCAAAACCCCTGAAAACCTGAGTCTACCCCATGAAAACCGGACTTGAGCCCTTGGAAACCCTTGGAGTTTAGGTCCAAATTGTAAATAAACCCTTGGATTAATGTGATTGAGTTAATTGTGATCAAAACCCTCATTTTCCCGATCAAAAACCCTAGATCGGACCCTTGGAATTGGCGTTTATCCTAGGTGAAACCCTTGAAAATAATTAATTTTGTATATACACAGTGTGAAACCAAAACTAAAATAAAAAAGGAGAAAAATAAGAAAATAGAAATAAGTAATATGATTTTCCAAAATTAGTAAATGAACATGCAAGAGGTTTCAAAAATAGAAATTTAGATAAGGAGGTTAGAAGATTCTAGAGAAGTCTAAGAGATGGGGAAACCTATAAATAGGTGTCCATACATCTTTTATTTCTCGCCATCGAACTTCTTGGTGAATCTTCACTTTCAGGTATGCTCCTTGTCTTACTTGTTCATTCATGTTTCTTTCATGTTCTTGCTCATGATGTCCAATACACGCCATGAAAGATAGAGAGTTTTTCCATGATTGGTTGTGATCTATGAGAGAGAAAACCTCTCTCTGCACTCAATACTTCGCATATGTCCCCTCTATGGTCACGTTTTCCATTAACGTGTTTCCTTTGAACTTAGGCAAGTGATGCCTTTTTTTTCATGCTCTCTACACTTAGAATCCACGCGAACATAACTCTACATGAATCTGCGTGTCTGTTGTGTGTATACGTGGGGAGAAAATGGTGTTGTAGCCTGTAGTTATGGGATCATAGAGAGAAACAGACAGAGAGATGCTGAAGACTCGGGGCCTCCTGTCATTGGCGTACAGGGTGCTGCTGAGCGGAGGGCACGTCGGAGGAGAGAAATTATATAGAAAGAAAAAGAAGTTCATACACAGCCGGTCATGGCGGCTGTAGATCACGTAGAAATGGAGAGAGAAAACGGCGGCCAGTAACCTTGCATCCCTGGTGGAGAGAATGATGTAGAGGTGCAGAGAGAGAGACAGGTAGAGAGAGAGACAGGTAGAGAGAGAGAGAGGGATCATCTGATCGTCAGCTGTAGAAATGGAGGGTTTCAGTCGTCGACGTTGGCACATAGCGGGAGAGAATTGGCCATGGGTGCGCGCTGTTGTAGCATAGCCGGACAGAGGTGCTATTGGCAGCCGCTTGCACACGGCGAACAGAGAGAGAGAATCTAGCTGCCTGCGTGACTTGCTAGTTGCCAGCCTTCGTGGGAAGGTCTATACGATGGCGCGAAGAATCTAGGCAGAGAGACATACGGAGAGACATCCGCTATTTGGTGACTATTGCGCAGTAGAGATCTGAATCATCTGATGCTGACATACGCATCGGAGAGATGTGTCATCACGCGATGGAGAGATTCAAAGAACTCTTGGAGAGAGAGTCGGCTGGGTTCTCCCCTATGTGCGGTAGAGAGACGACGCTGGTGGGCAGCTGTCATAGAGAGAGAAGAACACTGTTTGATGCGCACAAGTTGAAGAAATAGAGAGAGAGAGGGGATGCTGAGAATCTATGTGGCAAGGATCGCTAATGGGGATAGAGTCACGGGACAGGTGTAGTAGATTGTGCCTGCTCGATGGGTGCACAGATGCGCGCTCATCATGCCAAAGAGCGAGAGACCATCGATGCCACGACAGGGCCGCATGAAGAGGATGTCCGACGTAGTAGAGAGAGAGCGAAAGGATCTAGCGACGCTGCTCACAGCATGAGAGAGAGATAAGAAGTTAGCTGGCAGTGCGCGGGAATTGCGGAGACATGTTAATCTGCAGGCGCAGATGGGGCTGACAACCACCTGGAGGAAGCACATGGGTGGCGCAACGGCGCTGTGTCTATGGTGCACGGTGCACTATTTACTCTACAGAGAAACAATGGAGAAGAAACCGGAGGACAGACGATGACACGACCGCACGCAACAAAATCTAGAGAGAGAAAGAGAGAGATGTAATTGGGGACAAGATATCGTATGATTCACAAGTTTTTTTTACAACACATGTTTAACATACCCAATGTTTGGACATGATAATATTGCTGGGATCTATTAGTTCGGAAGGGAAAATGAAGAAAACCTTGCATACTTCCATGTATTAAATCTCAGAAAAACTCGATCATTGTTGCTCAATCATTGGCATTGTAAGAGATAAAAGGACTGACAAAGAGAAAGAAGTATTGTGGACACATCAGATGTTGTGAAGCGAAAATAGATCGGATTTTTGAGTTCCATGGGTTGGCCATAGTTGGCCAAAGAAGAATCTTCAGATATACATATGCCTTGTTATAATTGCGTCAGTTCTAGTCTTAATCCATAGTTCATCTTTATGATCAATAAAGAAGAAGGAATTATTCTACGGTACTTACCTATGTGGATATTGAGTAATATAACATGGCTTCCATATATTTCAAGAATAGATATCTTAAAGTACGGCATTATACTTATGAGACTAATTGAATAGAGAGTTATGATCAAATATGTAACTTGCATAACAAGACTAAAAGCAGATGGATTTATTGTGCACTTTTGAGAGAGAGAAAACGAGAGAAATAAAGAAAAATCAAGGAAATTCTCCTTATAATGAGTAATATATTGATGATGGTTGTTTTTCTTGCCCCCCATCGAACTTCTTGGTGAATCTTCACTTTCAGGTTACTGCGTGATCAGAGATTATTGTGAATTTTGAAGTAAAGAGCTACAAAGTGAGGACTTGAAGAAAAGCTTGGATCGAAGAAAAGTGAAGAAAAGTTTAAACCGCAAAGACTAGAAGACAAAGATCGAGGGTGACTTCCTGCACTGTAGCGGGAGGCCTACATCATATCCAGCCAATCCGCACTGTAGCAGCGGCATTTATTTGTATTTATCTGTTCCGCACTGTAGCGGATTTTTGTATCGCGGACCCGCACTGTAGCGGGCATCACTGTATCATTCAGATTTTATTGTATCATCGAGTTTGTATACACACCGACCCAGTGATTTCGAGAATCAATGCTGTATCTGATTTGTCTCTTTCCTGATGCCTACGGTCGTGTACGCACGCACGTCTCGACACTTTCGAGGGGTAAGGGTCCCATGCGTACGAGGATCACGCACGCTCCAGAGAGCACAGGCGAGGCGCCCAGCGTGCAGACGCCACTCGCAGGACAGCGGGAACGACGCACCAGAGCGGGGCCTGATCCAACCCCAGGCGCCGGCTTCCCGCCACGACCTCCTTCTTCCCGACAACGTACGCACAAGTGAAATATGGCCCCCCAATTAAATTTTTTGGGTTTTAGTTTAAAGTCACTACAGGACAAAACAGGGAGTCGTTGGCTGCCACTTGTGAAGACAATCTTGGGACATCAAAGTGAGCACCAAGATCCTCTTGCAGTTAGGAGCGTACGTGAATCAACACACTAAAATCAAGGCAAGGACTAGTCTGGGACCATCCAAAAGTGTAAGCAAGAAGAGCATAGTCTAAGTGGAGCAAGAGGGAGAAGTGCAAGAGACACACAGTGTGCGACGCAGAGAAGTGAAGTGCAAGGTGTGCATGAAGAGTGACCAAGGAAGTGTGCAGAGGAGTGCTAAGCTTGTCCCCCAAGGATCCCAAGGTCTTACTGAAGTGTGCGCGCGCCGACAGAAGGTATCCATCCCTCCCCCTTAGTGGAAGCTTGGTGCAAGGTGTGCACAAGAGTCGACTTGTAGAAGGTGGAGGTTTGGTGCAGAGGAGGCCGGCATCAACAAGTCCCTTGGGTATTTGGTATTTGTAATTGAGCACTCTGTGGGATTTTGCACAGAAGCATTGGTTGTATTGTGCTTCAACCTTGTAGGAGAATCCCCCAACAAAATTTAGCATGCACGGTGGGACATCCAAGGAGATTTGAGCATAGGAGAAGGTATATTGCAGTTGGAGAAGCAGTATTCAAGTGTCGACAACACTACTCCAGTGGACTAAGAGGTACATATTCTTATCAATTATCTCATACTAAGCAGACTATGAACAGCCCATGACCGCAACCTGGTCCCAAACATTGAGGGTCACCTGCAAGCAAACAAGAAGGAAGGCTGTTAGAAGATCATCCAGTCCACTTTCATCAACTTCATCAGTAAGGAGCATGGCTGGTCAGGTAGACTTGAAAACCTTACTATCATGATTAAATATAAAATTTCCTTCTTTCAAAGGCCTAGTTCAGGAAGATCCTGACGAGCATATTAGAAGGTTTTTGGCACTATGCAAAACTAGGGGCTTAATGGGCAGGGAGGATGCCTTTTTGATACTCTTCCCTGCCACCTTAGAAGGATTAGCAGATAAATGGTTCAGCCAATTTGCTGAGAACCATTTTACAACTTGGGATTTGATGAAAGATGCATTTAAAAATCAATTCCAGAATGGGAATACGGCAGAGATCATCATAGAAGAACTAGAAAATTTGAGATTGGGTCCAGGTGAAAAGTTCCCCGAGTTTGTGACTAGGGCCAAGGCACTAATGGCTAAACTGCCAGATCCACCACATGATTTTTTTGTTAAGAAATGGTTAGCTAAGCCCCTACCAGTGGCCACCCAATGCAAAATAAAGAAATTAGTGTTACCTACAGCCTCCATAGAGGAGTTCATCAACACAGCTACACGACTGGAGCAGATAAGGCAACAATATGGAGCTACTTCTTCTCAATTACCACATTCCACAGAAGTGGAGGATCCAGTAATCCAGCTAAGGAAAGAGTTGGAGGGCTTAAAAAGAAATAAGCCCCACAGAGAGGAGGAGAATGTTGTAACTCAGTTGAGAAGGGAGATTGAAGCACTAAAGTTCCAAAAGGAGGAGGAGGCCCAAGCAGAGGAATTGGCTCAGCTGCGACAGGAGTTGCAGGAACTCAAAGGAGGTGGTATCAAGAGTGGAATCTGGTGTTCCATGTGCAGCAAGCAAGGGCATATAGTAAGTGAATGTCCTCTGTTAAGTGTGACCTGCCAATTATGAAGGAAAACTGTTCATGAGGCCCAAGAATGCCAATCAAGGGGAATACCTGCAACAACATATTGGACACAAGGAGGACCTCTACCACCAGCAAATGTAATGGCCGCTGCACCCAATCAAGGTAACACTTATAACCCTAGACAGAGGAATAACTTTGCAAATGGGCCTAGAAGGCCAGTCATTTGTTTCAGATGTAGCGAATGTGGGCACTATCAAAGTAGGTGCACTCTCCCAGAAAATGCCCCTCCTTGCAAGAACTACCCAGAGCCCAGAGACCACTATACAAATTGTTGTCCTAAGAATCAAGCCTCTTCATCCGGGCCCCATATTCAAATGATTTCTGTGCATAAAGAAGAAATATTAGATCAGGTCAATGAGCCATCACCCTCTACTAGGGTGGTGCAGTTAGAAGCAATCGAGTCTTTTACAATGCAGACAAGAAACAAAGGAAAGGCTCAAGTAGATATAATTCAGGAATCAAGAATTCATGGATTGAACAAAGACAAAGAGACATCTGAAGTAGATAAAGCCACCACACAAACAAGGCAAAAAGGAGATATCATATGTACCAGTGATGCCATTGGGCATGCATTCAATAGGGCTCATGAGGAGTTTGATAAGTCAAGTGGAGCCCAGGCTCTTAAGGAATCAGAGGCTTCAAAACTTCTCAAGTCCATGAAGAAAGAGGTTAGTATTTTTGATTTAATAAAGATGGATGGGAAATTCAGGTCAGAACTCTTGCAGATAATTGATGAGGCTTCCACTACAAGTTTGGTAGCAAAGAGTGCTATTTTACACAAAGGAAAAATTGTAGGGGAAGCACCCCTTACAGATTATAAAAGTCCTCGGTTGACAGTATCTATCAAAGGTCATGAATTTCAAGGAGTTATTGTGGACGGTGGTTCTGGCATTAACTTAATGCCTGAACATACAATGGAAAAGATTGGACTCCACCCTTCAAGGCCTGCAAATTTCACTGTTACTTTGGCAGATCAAAGCAAAGTAAGGCCCTTGGGAGTGATCCCAAAAGTTCCACTTGAAGTACAAGGTAATCTATTCATTCTGGATTTTGTGGTTTTAAGACTGCCCCAGGTTGAAGGAGGATTTCCCCTCTTAATTGGAAGACCATGGCTGAGACATGCAAGTGTCATTCATGATTGGGGCAAGGACACTATGTGGGTACAAAAGAAAGGGCAAGAGCTGACACAAATCCTTTTAGAAGAGGGCCCAGATAATCAAGGAAACACCAGTATGATGCAAACAGTTGGCATTTGCATGGAACCAGAGCCAGAGGATCAACCCGAAATAGATTTCGAGGAAGAAGAGGATATTCTAAATTGGCTCCAAGCAGGCAACTCTTTCTCTTGTTTTGGAATTTTTCTTAATAATTCTGGCACAGCTGAAGATGAAGTTGAGGAGAAAGTCCAGGTTGATGGATTGGGAGAGCCTATCACAGACCACAGAAGGGGCCGGAAGACACCCCTCAAATACAACTTGGAGGAGGATACTACAACAATAGATAAGGAAATTCTAAAGCTAAAGGCAAGGTAAAATATTCTAGTGAAGAGTGTTCCCTCCCAATTCAGGAAATACCTACAGGATGGATGCAGGACAAGGAGGAATGCATTGAAATCCAAAATACCCTGGCTTATGAAACAATGCACGAAAAGCTAGTGGAAGAAGCCAAGGATGGAGAGGAGCACGAAGATAATATGGTGGAAAGAAACCCTGTCAAAGAAATACAACTAGGCACTCAGGACAATAATCGTCCAATTTTGGTGGCCACTTGGTTATGGAGCCACCCAAAGCTCCTTGAAAAGGTAACATCCTTCTTGAATCACTATACAAATGTTTTGCATGGCACTATAAGGATTTAGAAGGAGTACCACCTATTTATGGAGAACACAGAATTCCTTTGATAGAAGGAGCAAAACCAGTGAGAGGCAAAAGTTACAGGTTGAATCCTAAATATGCTGAAGTTGTTTATTTGGAAATTCAGAAAATGGAAGATGCAGGGATTATCATCCTTGTAGAGCATTTGGAGTGGCTATCTCCTATGGTGATTGTGCCAAAGAAAAACACTAACAAGATCAGAATTTGTGTGGACTTTAGGGTGTTGAATCAAAAGCCTTAGTGAAGGGACAAATTCATGACCGTTATGTACAGCGTAGAATCTTCCAGAATCAGAGTTTGTTAGAGTTCATTACACCGAATCAAACTGTATATAAAGAGAGAACATGCATAAGAAGAGAGAGTGAGTGGAAGCAAGAACATGCGTGAGAAGAGTGCACAGTACGAATAGAGCGCATATAGAAATCAAGAATAGGGTTAGAAGACACCAGAGATCGTGTATGTAAAGATGAATAACAGAAACCTGAAATGTTAGGTATTCATCTGAGAGAGATGGTAAGAAGAAACTACTTAGCGTAGGAGAGTTTCCATAGCTTGAGCAAGATGAGGCCAAGCTAGTTTTGTACACATCTTCTCTAATAGAAAACACATGTTCATGTGGAAGTTTGCACGCATTCTTCGTATGTGAAGAAATCTGAATATTTTCTTGTTACGGTTAGTTAACAGTTGCAGTTCTCTAGTAAACGAATGTTTCGGTCAATTACAGTTTTTCTCAGTAAACATGTTTTCTGGTAGAACAACGAAGTATATCTCGCAGAATAAATTAAAGCTTTGTATGAGAGATAGCTTATCTTATAGCTAGACATCTCTACTATCAATTCATCAAAGATTTCGGTGAAATGGATATGTACACACAGTACAAAGTCTGACCGGAAAGAGGCATTCTGAACTGGTGAAGTTTTTCCTTAAACTTCAAAAAGAGTTCATTCAGTGAAGGAAGTTCACGCATCACTTCCTTACTTCATGTATATTCACTTGAAGTAATTACAAACAGAATAGGAGTTGATTCCGGTAAGATTCCGGTATAATTACGGTGACAATCCGGTGAAGTTCCAGTGAATTTTTCAGTAAATTCAAAACGCAGTCTTGTATGTTTGAGTAACAGTAACCTTGCCAAGCTACTGCTGATTATAGAGGTGTTGTAATTTTCACTCTAGCTTAGCTCTCTTCGGTGGCGTAGCGAATTCCGCAGGCTTGACAAGGTTCGAGTCTTTGCCGCGTCGACCATAACAAGTGGTATTTGTGCTACCATACCGAAAGTGGTATCGTAGTTGCAATGCCCCATCAATGGTATCAGAGAAGTGAGATCTAAGAAGAGGGTTCAGAGCTGGTTAACCACACAAGTGGTAACAGAGTAAGAAAGATTCTCAAAGAGCAAACGGAAGTGAAGATACAAGAGAATTCGAAGAACCTTCATAAAGGAAGGTGGAAGCTAACAAACGGTATCAAGAAGTATTTCGAAGTCATTTTCAAGGTAAAGGTTTACAAAAGGTAAAACCCTTTAATATTACACTCACCCGAAGTAACAAAAACAAGAAGATCATGGCAGATCATGTCCAAATTGATAAATTCGACATAGATAATTATCCCGCGTGGGTAACGCGCATGGAAGCCTTACTTATGAGTAAGGACTTAATGATGTATGTGACCGGAGAAGAAAAGAAGCCGACTTTTGAAGATGATAGTCAGCCGGAAAAAGAAGAATTAGAAGCCTTGAAGCTGTGGTAGAAGAAAGATGCAACGGCAAGAGCTTACATTTATAATACCATTACAGACCATCTACTACCGCACATTAGAGGTCTGGAGAAAGCGGAGGACATATGGAGTGCGTTGGAAGATCATTTCCAAAATACTACAAAAGCTAGGAAGGCTAGCTTATGGTCCGAATTCACTACGTTCAAAAAGAAGTCGAATCAAAGCATTAGTGACTATGTTACTAAGATGAAGGATGTAGTAGATAGTCTTGGATCCATAAATGAAGATGTCGAAGATCACAGATTGATAGCGCAAGTGCTCACAGGTTTGAGAGGAGATGAAAGGTGGAAACCTTTTGTACTCTCAACTGAACTTTCTTTAAATCATTTTGTACCAGATTTAAATCAGTTGCTTGGTTTGATGCTCACATATGAGCAAGACCTGAAAGGAGATGGAGATAAAGGACAAAGTTCTGCAATGTACATGAAGAACAAGAAGAAAGGAGATAAAGGCAAGTCAAAAGATGAAGAAGAGTCGAGTTCTCAAGCTTATTATGCAAGAGGTAAAGGCACCGGAAGAGGAAGAGCAAGAGGTTTTGGAAGAGGAAGAGGTAGCGAGAATAACAACAAGAAGATTTGCTGGATCTGTGGACTAAATAATCATCTGGCTCATGATTGTTGGCACAATCAACAAGGATCAAATCAGAATCAGAATAACAATAGTAGAGGCAGAAGCGGAAGATATCATAGTAATTTTCAAAGAGGTAGAAATAATCAAAGAGGAGGCTATGGTAGAGGTGGAGCAAGAAGTTGGGGACAAAATCAATCCTACAACACCACCTACAACAACTACGCAAATGATACATAGAATGAAAGTCATACGTCATTGATGATGAACTCAATCGGCACATCAGATAACGAAGATCTAAAGGTATTTTACATTGATTTTGGATGTTCTAATCATTTATCAGGAAATATAGAACTGATGTCAGAATTGGAAAGGGGTAGTTCCAGTCATACTGTTCAAATAGGTGACAACACGAGACACAGTGTACATTCAATTGGAAAAGTGAAATGTAAGAGTGGAGCCGATTTGCTAACCAATGTTTTGTATGTTTTGACAATACTTAAGAATTTGATTAGTGTGGGACAGATAGTTGAGAAAGGTTTTCAAGTCAGATTTACAAATGAAGGAGTATTTGTAGAAGATCCCGAGAATGGATATCATCAGATCGTCTCTGGTAAGAAGGAAGGTAGACTCTTTACTTTAAGAGTACAAGGGAACATTGGTCAAGTGTTGCTCACACATGGTGAAAAGGTGATTACAGAACTTGATCTCTGGCATAAGAGATTAGGTCATTTTTATGAAAAAGGAATTAAAGCTATGATTTCGAATCAGTCAGTACTGGGATTACCGAATGTAGAGAACCAACACATGATTCACAAGTGCGAAGCATGTCAGATGGGAAAAGCCCACAGGTTACCGTTCCAAAAGAAAGGATTCAAACATGACGGTGTACTTGAACTCATTCATACAGATGTATGGGGTCCAACAAAAGAAGGATCAATCAGTGGCTCAAGGTATTATGTTTTATTCATTGATGATACTACAAGATGGATAACGTTATATGTTTTGAAGGAAAGATCAGAAGTATTTGAAACCTTCAAGAATTTTCATGCATATGCTCAAAGACTCACAGGTCGAAAGCTTAAGAGACTGAGGTCTGATGGAGGGGGAGAATACTTCTCCCGAGAATTCAATGATTATCTTTGGAATGCAGGTATTAAGAGAGAAATAACCTGCAGGTATACACCACAACAAAATGGTGTAGCAGAAAGAAGGAACCGAACTCTAGTTGAGTTTGCACGAGCTATGCTAAAGGAAAAGGATTGTCCAAATTATCTTTGGGCTGAAGCTGTAAATACAGCTACATACTTGGTAAACAGATTACCGTGTACAACTTTAGATGGAATGACTCCTTATGAAGCTTGGTGGGGAAAGCAGCCAACACTTGATCATTGCAAAGTGTTCGGATCAGTAGCTTATGCTTATGTACCGTCACAACTCAGACATAAGCTCGAACCAAAAGCAGAGAAATATGTGTTCGTCGGATATGATGAAAAGCAGATGGGTTACAGGTTATGGAGTCCTCTAACAAAACAGTTCACTGTTTCCAGAGATGTTACATTTGATGAACAGAAAAGCTGGTATGCAGGTCAAAGTCATATGACGGAAGAATTTGAAGAAGGGGAAAGAAGAAGAGAGAAAGGGAAATCAATTGTACAGGTGAATAGAGATGAAGATCATATGCAGGCAAGTACGTCCAGGATCGGATCAGGTATGAGAAATGAAGATGAACAGGGATTTGATGAAGATGTGTATTCAGATACACATGAAGAGTTTGAACCAAGAAGGTCAAACAGGGTAAGGAAACAACCAACAAGGTATTCTTATGATACTTCGTACATAAATCAGAAAAATTATGCATATATGGTCAAAGATTGTAGCTCAGTGATGAGTAGCACCTCCTTTAATGTCAATCCGGGAAGACGTGAGAATGGTATGAAGACCTCGAGCAAGTGAAGGCACAAGTGCGTGAGTGAGAAGCACACCAACATGCACACACATACACACACACACGCACACACAGTAAGACAAAGAGTGAGAAGCAATGGAGTTCTTAGATTACTTTCAAAAAGCTCTTACAAGTTCAAATCCCTTACAAGCTAACCCCAAAAATGAGCTCTCTAGCTCTATTTATAGTTTTTGACTAGGTTTTGGCCCTGTCCAGACCTAGTGTCCGGCCTAGTTAGAAATTAGGTTCCAGGGTCAATTTGAGGGCTTAAACGGAATCTAAAAAATACGAAAATTGATATGTAGGTACTTCTAAGGCTCCTCAAGCTCAAGGACTCCTTGGCTTGCACAAAATGGAGCTACAAAAATATGAAATGGTATTTACAATGATTGTTAGTGATAAGAATCACTGTTATAAAGATGTTGATCTAGAAAAAATTGAAGGGCCTATCTGCCAGATTTGCATCGACTGCTTTGTCTACTTACTCCTTCACCTCGCTCTGACTCTCTTTGCTGGCTTCGTTGTCTAGTCAGTCCTTGGGTGCCCATACTGCTCTCAACACCCCCCCCTCTCTCGCGTCTGTCGTCCCTGACAGACCCTTGTTGTTGGGAGTGTTGGATGTAATATTCCACAACTTGAGTGGCAAGCTGATGTTCTTGTATGTGTAGTCCTCTAGCCAAGTCTGTCATCATACGATCCCAATCAATTGGTCCTGGAATGTCCGGATGTGGCAGACGTAACTGATCTGCATGGATCGCCTGTTCTACTGCGAATAGATGTAGCAAATGGGTGGGTCTGGGCATGAAAATTTCTGAATGATATTCCCAGAATCCCGTAGAGAACATTTCCTCAAATGTCTGCTTGAAGCATGCAGGTAAGTACTTTATTCGTGCATGCCAGGCAAAGATTATAGTGACTGAGGGAGTCTGGCTCATGTCGTAGACTAAATCCTTGTTACCTTGAGAGAATCCAGGGGCAGAGATGTATGGAGTTGTACCATCCGAAAGGTTTTGAAGTCAATGGTCATGAGCTCGAATATTTTCATACACATTTTCGCTGCTATGTCGGGTACATTATTCAGACGTGTAGACCAGTGCCGAATTGTTGATATCATGTAGGCTACGATTGGGGTCCCTCGAGGTGGAGCAAAATATGGATAGTTAACCCAAGCCGAGCATTCTTTATTGTTGCGTACCTTGATCGCAAATGCTTGCCATGATCTGCGACGTACCATTGGGCAATAACATGGATTATACTTGATATACAGTGGCATGGTTGCCCAGGTGCTGATCATCTCAGGGTAATCGGTTAGTAGACATGCACGCCAATTAGGCTGGAAGATCGAGCCAGCACGCACATCTATCGGTAAGTCCTCTAGATCAAATTGAGTGGCAAATGTGGGCTCCTTCCCTGTATGTCTTTTAACTTCTGCATTATAATCATGTAGCAAGACAAAATAAGGCATGTATTGCGACTCTGATGTTGTGATTAACCGTTGGTGGGATAGGTTCTGAAAGTAAGAAGACCGAAGGACAGTTTCTTCCAGATTTGTGAGAGATTGCATTTGCACGGCAATGCGATCATCATGTGTCTTACCCACTTTCTCGACCCTTTTGACCCAATCTGGAACTTGAATTTCTAAAGTGTCCTATCCTACCTCTGTAGTCCGACCACCGGGTGTTGGCATTGGCTCGTACGGCTCTTCATAGCTGTCATCGATAGGGATTTCCACTACTATTTCAGGTTCTGGTTCTTCAGTGGGCGAGGGTGGCCTTTCATATGGTAAGAGGCGTGCTTGGAGTTCTGCCACCTGTTTTCAGAGGGTCTCTACTTCTTCTGTAGAGTGTTGCAAGATTACCGGCTCCTGTTGAGCTGTGGGGGCACTGGCTATCTGTTTCTTTAGGTCTGCACATTCAGTCTCTAACTTTTCATATGACTCCAAGAAATTTGCATGCTCCTCAAGTAAGATACGAATGTCTTCCGATGGGACTGCTCTATACTTGGTAGGGCTAATGGTTGCTCCTGCAGTTCCTTCCATAGCCGCTTCAAAGTTGTCTTGGTTTTGTTGTTGAAGCCTCTTGTTCTCTTCTAGTGCTGCTGCCATATGCTTCCTTAATAGCCCAAGGTTGCATCTGAGTGTAGCATTAGATATCATTTGCGCTTGGAGCACTGTTTCTAGTTCCTTGACTGCTTGATCATCTACTGTCGATGTCTTTGATTCCAATTCGGAGTGAGCCTGCTGTAAGGTGGTATGCTCGGTTAGGAGCGTTTGGTAATCAGCTTCTAGAGTGTTGACTCTAGCTTGCAGATGCTGATATTCTGCCTGGAGGGCAGCAGTGCGTTCTTCCAATTGATGGTATTCTTGTTGTAGTTGATGGGCACACTGAAGTAATGTATTGAACGTGCTATTTACATTATGAGATGCAAGGGGAAAAGTTTGAAATGCAGGGGAGGTGGGGTTGGGGAGGGAGGTAGTGAATGCTGTGTGTGCCAATGATGTTGTGAGTGGTGAGGTGGGGGGTAGTGGAGGGGGAGAGGGTGGAATTGTGGGGAGAGGTGCTGTGGTGGGTGAAATGTCCATTGGGTCAGACAGAGTGGTGTGTATAGGGGCTACCATGTAGGTGGGTATGGTAGGTGAAGTGAGTGTGGTGTTCGTGTAAATTGATGTCGTTGCGAACATCGGGGAAATGTGCCTTTGAAACATTGGAGAGCGGATGAACTACTCCACAAAGGACGGGTATTGGGGTGGTGAGGTCAGGTTGAAAGAGGTGTGGGGGCCCGATGGGAAGTGAGGGTCATGGAATGGAGGTACCCGTATTGGGGGATAGGCTGGGAAACACAGGGTGCCTTCTTTGGGTGCTGGGTTTCCAGTCACACTTGGGATTATGGGATGGCCAGTTATGGGTTCGGGGGATAGAAGGGTTGAAGTGTACAAGGGATTGGTGACAAAAGAGAAGAGGGTGTCCTGTGAGGTGGGTTCTCGGAATGAGAATGATGTGAATGAGGATGGGTCATAAGTGAAGGTAGAGGTGATGATTGTCATTTCTTCCATGGTGGGAGGTGGTGGTGGGGGTGGAGAAGGTGGTGATGGGGGATGCTGGGGCGAGATGGGTGATGTCTGAACGAAGGTTTCAGCAGAGAGGTCAATGGTGGTGGTGGGGGTAGTTGTGGTTTCAATGGGTACTTCTTGTTCTGTGACGGGTATCCTGATAGTCTTACCTGTGCGTGGTAATGTGTCAACTCTACGTTTGTCATACCTCACGGACTGGCGGACTGCTGTGTGGACAACCTCCGGAACTCCTAAAGATTCTGACACTAATTTGAGGGTGTCAATGAAATGTTGATCCACCCCATCATCTGATAGCATTTCTTGCATTAAAGCTTGACCTGATACAAGAGAGAGTTGATGCCTTTCTTGTACTGCTTTGATTGTGTCATATAACCTTTGTAGTTGAGCTGTATATGCAGGTGCACCTACAAGTTCTGGCACTTCTTGTTGCTCATCATGATGCTCTTGATCATAATCCTCCTCATCTTCCTCCTGTTCTTCATCTTCATCATCCTCTTCATCCACTTCAACTGTGGTGACAGGTACTTGGGAGGTTGTTGCCTGCGTTTGCACATTCTCCACTTGTTGTGCCTCTTCGGCCTCCAGCTCTACATCTTGTAATAATTGTTCAAAGTCTTCATTCGTGAGTTCTTCCAAAGGTGCACCACTGGGAAATTCAAGATCGGTTGGGATGGGAGGGAATATCAAGTTAGGACCATCGGTGCTGCGTCTTGGAAGTCGGAGTGTGAATGGTCGGACTCTTCGGGGTGGAGGGGTGACGTCTGGTGTTAGGGTGGCTCCACGTGGTTGAGCACATGGGACTTGGACAGTGCCTCTCATCTTCTTAGAAGGGGGTCCAGTGGATGTCCTACCTCTAAACTGCTCTACACAATTCCACATTAGGGCCCGTTGAATAGGGATGTCATAAGCCAAACACCTATAAATTATTCTTGTCAGAGCACAACATCCATATAAAACCTGTTTCCGTGGCCATCGTTTGTGAGCCAGGTGTATTTGATCAATTATCCAGTGGGGTAAGTTGATGGTGAGGCTCTGTGTCTCTGCCAGATACAAACTAAACCAAATCTTTTAGGGCGGCATGGTGAATCTATCTTGTGCAGGAAAAGCAAAGTGTTGCATGCACATGCGAAGGTGTATTGCAATATTAGGCGTCATGGACACCATGTCCTTGAGTTTTGTGAGGCTTCGATTCTTCATGTAATCCGGTACTAGGGTTTCCTTCTCTGTAGGAATATGCATTCCGCGCATATCTAGGGCCTCTCTCACCAAGTTGTTTGATAGCCTGAACCTCTTGAGCTCATTCCCCTTTGTCAAAGATGGAATCACAAATGAGCTTGCACCTTTTGGGTTCTTGTTTGGAGTCAAGGTGTTGATGAGATAGTAGCATCGCATGAAGTCAGGCTTTGGGAGCTGTGCACTGAAATATGCATCCAATCCTGCCTTCTCCCATATCGAACGTAGACCTTCTGCATTTTGTAACTTCTCGAATTCTCTTGTAAAGAAATGGTATTTACCTTGCTTCCCATTGAAGTCCAACTCTGATTCCCATAGGTATGTTCCCTCTCCCAAGGGTCCTGCCACTTCACTAAACCAGTGGGAAGTTTTTTCTACGGGCATGGTATGGCCATTGGGAGGGTCCGCTATAGGTATGATTTTGATGGCCTGCAATTCTTCTGGTCTTTCATTTGTCTCAGGCAAAACGGGTAAACTGTCTAAGTCCACCACTTGCTGGCTCGTTTCTGTTTGAGAGCTAGTTCCTGCTGCCTCAGCCATGTTGAAAACTTCGCAGCTGGTTCTGTGAGAATATATGAATAAATGTTAACATTGCAATGGACACAAAAATGACATTGTGTCCCCTGTTACAACATTAACATGAGGTTCGGGAGAGGTTAGGGGGTTAGTAAGTGCTCGGTGCTTGTGTGTGTAGTTAGGAATTGGGTAGACCTAAGAGCTAAGCGGAATGATGTGGTGTGAGAGTGAAGTAGTTAGTAGGTGGACATGGATTTACAATTGGGGTCCGAGGGTTTATTACAAGTTTTAGGTTGCCAAATGCAATAGATAGGTTTTGATTTTGACTTTGTGGAGGCTCTGGAGAGTGTGATAGGGTATTTACTTGAAAAATGGGGCTTTTTAGGGACCCATTTACAAGTGATTCTACTTGTGCTCATGGAAGAATACGTGTTAGTGCATGATGTGTAAGACTGGGCCTCAGATGTTCGCGTGAGTGAAACATGTTGTACAGGGTTTGGCCTTGGTGTAGCTATTTGAGCCCGCAAGCAAGCCTTAGGCACCCAGATTTGTCGTGATTATGGGCTGGCCTTCATTGACTTTTTGGGTACCCAAATAGACTTCACATTCGCAGAAGAATTTATGAAGGACTTCTTATTAGTGTCGTGTTGTTGATTACTAATAAGAGGTTTTGGCCGTGGTGTTGGCCTGGTCGGAACAGGTTGTTCGCCTTTTCGCTTCCATACTTGTTTCATCGGCTGAAACAATCTGCTTTGCTCCTTTTTTTGGCCTCCAGTATAGGTAGTGTTCTGCTTCTTCTGTATTCGATCTGCCTTTGGTTGCTGCATCCCTCTGGCCTTTGGAACAGAAGGGAGTACCGTCTTATCCTTGACTCCGTTGTTGAGACAATCCTCTTTCTGCATCATACAGTTTTGGACAAGAATAGCATTGTCAACTTCATGTGTGCCCCTGGAAGGACCAGGAGTTCGTGCTTTACCTAGTTCCTTGAGTGTCTCATTTTCCAATTCAACTGTAATGCGGCTATGATTTACCCATACCTAAAGAAGTCCGCTTCTTAGGTTTAGGTTGACTGCATGATCATAGATCCAGTCCTAACCCAAGACAAGAGGCTCAGTGAGGTCCTCATCTTGACACACTAGTACCTTGACTGTCATTACTTCATCTTGAATATAAAGGAGAGGTTCCACCTCGCCCATGCAAGGGGTTTCCACACCTCCCAATCCTATGAGATATGCTTCAATAGGATTGACAGTTAATTTCAACTCTTGACAGTAAGACAATTTAACAGCACTAGTGGCTGCACCTCAGTCAATCAAGGCTCTTACAGTCCTTGCACCCTTTCCTTGTCCTATATCTAAGGTTATAAAAGGACGTCGATCAATTATCCTATGGGAGCTGATACCTGAAACTTCACACATAGCCATGTGATATCCTTGATCTGCATCGGCATCTGGCCTAGGTTGCTCTCTACCTTGTCTTCTTAATTTCATTTTCCGTATGCGCTCTAAGGCTTCTACTTGGGCTTCTTCTCGAATTCGCTTTTCTTCTTCTTTGCGTTTCTTAGCAGTATTGAGTCGACTTAGCATTTCCTCTGTGAGAGGTTCCTGATACAACTTGACCCTGCATCCGCTTATGTAGCTTGGGAGAACATCGCCTTCTAATGTGGCCAGTTGCACTGCTCCACTTGTTGAGATTCTATTAATGATCATGGGTCTGTAGCCTCTCTTCTCCAGTTTCCTCGCATGTTGTTTCAACGTGTATACTAGTACTAGGTCGCCTGCCTTCAAACCTTTATCCTTAACGTGGGCATCAAAGTATGCCTTCTGTCGTTTCTTAGCTGCATATATCCCTGCAGCCGCCCTCAGTCTTGTTTCTCCTAATCGTTCTAGGTCAAAAAGTCTAGAGGATAGTTCATGACCCGTCCATTCGTGTTCTTGTGCTACTTTCAGTGTAGGTATTAAGAAATCCAACGGTAGCACTGCGTTTTGGCCAAACACCATCTGAAAGGGGGTGGCTTGGAGTACCGTTTTGTAGGCGACTCCGTATGCCCAAACAGCATGGTGTAGTTGTTTGTCCCAATCAGAGCGTTTATTATTCACTAATTTGGTCAACACATTGCACAGAATCTTGTTGGTACTCTCAGCCTGGCCATTTGCTTGAGGGTGGTAGGGGGCAGACTTCTTATGTACTACCAAGAATTCTTGGAGCAGATTTTCAATAACTTCATTCAAGAAGTGAGTGCCTCTATCACTAACTAGCTCTATAGGTAACCCGTATCTTGTGAATACATTCTCAAACAAGAATTTAGCAGTTGTCTGAGCATCGTTCTTTGTCGTAGCTTTTACCTCTACCCACTTGGTTAGATAGTCTGTCGTAACAATGATGTATTCAGCATGTGAACCCTTGCCTGGGGGATTAATAGGACCTACAAAGTCTATTCCCCACTTAGAGAATGCACATCCACCCATCATAGGTTTCAGTGGCATCTCATCTTTGCGCATAGGATACTGAGTTCGCTGACAGACATCACACCGTTTCACATAGGTATGTGCATCCATGTGAAGGGTGGGCCACCAGAAGCCCGCAAATAGTATCACCTTGATCACCCGATCTGGTCCAAAGTGTCCTCCTGCTACACCTTGGTGAGCAGTTTCCAAGATCTTGAGATATTCACTTTCATGGACACATAGTCTCAGGTAACCATCTTTACCACGCTTGTATAGATTATTACCAATGAGTGAGTAATCTAGGGCTTCTTGTTCTAAACTCCTTTTCCTAGCCATAGTCATGTCTGGAGGGAATGTTTTCGTCCTCAGGAAGGATACTAGTGGTTCACTCCAATCTGGCACTATGGACACTTGATAAAGAGTGGCATGTTTCACAGGTGGTTTAGTGCAGCAGATTGGGCATTCCTTGCACAACTTCTGGACATCAGCTTCCATCGTCGGCCAATGCACTCCGAGTCTCCTTAGTGTCTGTAGGGTTTGTTGTTTTGAGTAGTGTTGCTCTAATGCACCTACATGTGCTAATTGCAACCATTTAGCGTACTCATCCTCTTCCACACAACAAGCTAAGATCCCTTGATCTGTGTGCTTGTACATACTTCCTGCCATGATGTGATACTTTTGGGCTTTTACTACCTCTCTATCCTGTGTGTTTATTACTGGGTGGTTAGGCCCGTATGTCAATACTGGCACTAATGTTTAGCCCACTGTGGCACCACTTCCAAATTAAACAAGTAAGCATCAGGAAGGTCATCTGACACTCCTTGTGGGGCTTCTCCCGATGTGAGCCTAGATAGATGATCTGCTCTCAAATGAGTCTTCCCTTTCCTTACCACAACCTCGAAGTCATATTCCATTAGTAAGAGAAACCATCTTACTAATCTACCTATATTGCATGGCTTGTTCAGGAGATATAGCAGTGCCTGATGGTCAGTAAAAAATTTAAACTTATTTGCAAGCAAATAATGTCTAAGCTTTTTAACTGCATATACCATGCCTAATCCTTCTCTTTCCGTAGTGGTATAATTTCGTTCAGCTGCATTCAATTGTCTACTAGCATAGGCAATTGGAAGATCCATATTACCTTCACCGGTAGGCTGCGCGAGTACACACCCAATAGCATAATTGGATGCATCCACGTGAACATGGAAAGGCTTATTCCAATCTGGTGTGGTTAAGATTGGTGCTGAACATAATCGCCGTTTAAGCTCATTGAAGGAATTCTCACATTCATCCGTCCACTCAAAGTTAGTCAAAAGTCCATACAGAGGCTTTGCAATGATGGCATACATGTGTATAAACCGTCGATAATAACCACAATGCCCCATGAAAGCTTGTACTTCCTTAACATTCTTTGGCCTAGGTAACTCGGCTATGGCTCTCACTTTCTCTTCATCAGTGGATATGCCATTCTTTGACACTATGTGTCCTAGAATCTTGCCTTGCCTGACCATAAAAACGCACTTTTCTGGGTTTAGGCAGACTTGATATTCTCTACATTTGTCAAAGATTTGTCTGAGTTCAGGAATATGGGTTTGTCTAATGTTGGAATGAGCACAAAGATCATCCACATAGACTTCTAATTTCTTCCTCAGGAACTCTTTAAACACGTGGCACATCAGTCTCTGAAAGGTTGCTGGTGCATTGGTAAGCCCAAATGGCATTACTCTAAAGGCAAATATGCCCCATTCAATGGCAAATGCCGTCTTATGCTGATCTTCTGGAGCTATGGCTACTTGATTGTAGCCCGAAAATCCATCAAGGAAGCTGTACACTTCCTTGCCTGCTACTCTTTCTAAGAGATGTTCTGTGATAGGAAGCGGATAGTTATCTCGAATTGTGGCTGCATTGACCTTCTTCAAGTTAATGCATACACGCAGCTTTCCATTTTTCTTGGGCACCACTATGATGGGGGATACCCACTCAGTGTGCTCAATTTCATAGATGAATCCAGCTTCCACCAGTCTATCTATCTCCTCTTTGATCTTAGCCGCATAATTATCATTGTATGTGTATGGCTTCTGCTTAGAGGGTTTGGCGTCTGAGGTCATGGGAATTGTGTGTGAGCATATATCTGGGTCAACACCTTTCAAATCCTTGTAACTCCAAGCGAATACATCTCTGTATTCTCTTAGCAAGGCTATTAGCTCTTGTTCTTCCTCTTCTGTCAGGTCATGGCCTATGTACGTGCATCTCTCCTCTCCTTCTTCTAGGGCCACTACTATTTTCTTGGTGGTTTCTTTGTTATCATAGAACTCCCCCAATTGTGCCTCTCGTTTAGGCATTCTTATCATGACTCTCCTGTCGTCTATCTCATACTTCTTAAAATTTTCCGGGACCTCAAACAAAGATTCTTCCTCTTCTGGTGTGACCTCTCTTCTTTCTTTTCTTTCCTTCTTCCTTCAGGGTCACTTGTGTGGCTAGCCTTACGTCATTCGTAAGCTCTCCATGCCTCTGGGGTTGAAATTCTACTTCATAGAAGTATTCTTCATCTGATGCAAAAGGTGGGTCCATAATGATTGACTCTAAATCAGATTCACTTGCATCCTCAAATGCATCAGGGCTAGGTTCACACTCTTCTAACACTGCCTCTCCCATGATTGGCTCTCTGGAGAAGACCGAAATGTCATAGCCATCCTCATCACAGTGGGGTGTCCATTGTTCCTCATTGATGGCTACATCCATTGTTGCTAGGATTTCTGCCTAGCCGTGGGGTTCAAATTCTTCGTCAAGAAAGACTATAGGCGCATAGGCTAAGTCTTGAATTAATCTATGTGTTTCTTTTGCACCTATCTCTCTGGCCTCTTCTCTCTTCTCTTCTTCTACTGCTACTTTGCACATCCATAAGTGGGTGTCTTCATGCATCCATGAGGATCCTGACCCTATGGAATGCACCGATTCCGTATCATCTTTGGCTCTATGGATGGGATTCCATTGGATAGGAGGGACATCCCTATGAGAGTAATCTTTGAGATTCACTTTGGTCGTAACACCTAAGCGTTGCAGGTACAAGGAATTGGTTCCCCAGTCCTGTACCACTTGCAACTGTCGCATAAAGGGTCTTCCCAAAATCATCTCATAGGCATGATTTTTGCTAAAATCACATATAGCAAATGTGTGCTCGAACTCAACACCACAGGTGGTGAGAGTTATTCCTTCTAGCAATCCTAAGGGCCTCTCAATATGACCATCAGCCATCTGCAATTTCATTCTCGTTGGCCTGAGTGCTGGCTTGCCCCAATGCTTCCATAGGGAAGTGGTGGCAATTGCAACTCCTGCACCTGAGTCCAAAATTGCCTTGGTGGTGTACCCCTGGTAGGTAATGGGAAGATAGGTGTTCCCTTCTTCACCTTCACACATATCTCCTATCTTGTCCAATGGTATTTCTGGCACTGTTCTCTGGGATCCTACCTGGGAACGAGGTTTGGCTATTTCTGGTACTTGTTTGGCTACATGTTTCCATAGCTCTGGCCTTACTTTGAGTAGCTCTTCTAAGGTGAGGTTACATTGTACTTTAGTGTTTTTCACTACCTCTGTGTTCCTAGGTAAGACTGAGTCCTCATTTCGTACCATGACCGTGGGTGCTCTCATACAAGTGGACTTAGCTTCCCATGGGCCTGTGAAGTGGGGTAATTCTTGTAGAGAGTTAGATTCAAAGTCTAGTCTTTCCTAAGAGTGGCTGCTCTCCTGCTCCTCATAAATGGATGGGATGTCTTGTGGGAATTGGTCGTGTGCATCATCCACCAGTTCAATGGGAGGAGGTACTTCACTTTCTTTAGCCCATTTGTCTTCTTGAATCTCTCGTAGAAATTCTAGTGTGAAACGATTCATAGAAGATGATGTGTCTGGCTCCGTAGAGTTAGGCACATAGGCTTTCTGGGAAGGAAGACCTACTCTTTCACTTGCCTTGTCCTTAGGTTGAGAAGCGGGTTCCTTTTCTGATTGTGCAATGAGCTTCTCTATTCTTTCTAACAGTCCATCAAAGTGCAACTGTGTCTTTGTTGAACTAGAGATGTTAAATAGGCGACTCGCTTCAAACATGGTCTGAGCCAATTCCACCATTTTGGCACAAATTTTAGTTCGTTCAAGCTCTAATTCTGCTCTAGGGTAGCACTTTTCATGATCAGTTATGTTTGGCCCTTCTTGGATTATGGCCTGATATGCTTTAAGCATCATATTAAGGTCCTCGGGAGTGGGATCTGCTAGGACTAATCCTACTCTTGGGGGTGGTGGGATGAGGTGAGGCGGGTTGGAAGTTGGCGGGTCGGATGGAGTTGGGAATGGTGGAGGTGGGGTAGTGTGAGAGGGAGTTTGAGATGTGAGTTCAGTTATCCTGGCCTTTGTTTCTTTGAGGCTTTCCTCGAGTTCACTCATCTTTTTTGCCCATTGCCTTTTCATTCTTTCACGACTATCTCTCCAAGCTCTAGTCCTTTTCTTTGTCATGCTCTCTGTTTCACTAACTTCTGGGCTCTTTTCCTGGCCTACCCCTTGGTTTTGCTGCAATGCTTGAGCTCTAGTGACTACCTGCACGGGTGCAGTGGAAGTGACATTTCCTGTGGAATCTACCACTAACCCAATAACGTTAATAGGAGTGATTTTTGGCATATTATTAGGATTCTTAGGGCAGTCTCGTAAGAGATGCTCCTTTCCACACTCTTGGCAAAAGCCCTGGATCGTCACTGACTGGGGTTGTGTAGGTGCAGGCATGGGGCAATCACGAATGAGGTGATCTCCCTAACATCTGTAGCATGGTCCTCTAGGGAATGGGGGTCTTACTTGTCTAGGTTGAGGTCTAGGGTTGGGGTTTGCATACATGACATTTGTGTAATCTGACTCCCAACTAAGTTCATTTGGCTCTTCACTGTAATAGGACTCACCATGTTTCGGAGATTGCATGTAGTAGGCCTGGGGGCTGTCAATATGCGTCGAATCAAAGCTATGGTCACTCGGGTCACTTTCAGAAAGCAATGGTGTTACAGGGACTATAGCTCTATTCAGGTTTTCTTCTGCAGCATCATACTTTACCGGAATCACATTAGCTGGAGCAGGGGGTTGTTGTGCTAGCACAGGTTGAGGCCTTTGTTGGTTTTGGTAGGGTTGGTAGGTTTGTTGAGGCCTCGCATACTGCTGAGGTGGGTACTGATTCTGGTATCTTCCCTGCTGAGGGTATGGTTGTGGGTACGTCTGCCTGACGGTTTGCTTATTGTAGGGGCAATCTTGCGTGGTGTGATTGGTGTACCTCCGTTCTATGGTGCAGTACTGGCTGCTAGGATTAATTTGGGGTTGAGCCATAATGGGACACACGTTCTCCATATGGTCACCACCACAAGTATAGCATCTTTTCACAGGGGCAAACCTTGG
Source organism: Ceratopteris richardii (assembly GCA_020310875.1). NCBI lineage: Eukaryota > Viridiplantae > Streptophyta > Polypodiopsida > Polypodiales > Pteridaceae > Ceratopteris > Ceratopteris richardii. Next base: position 27,379,541 of record CM035440.1, read on the forward strand.
GATCTGTTTGCTAGAGACACCTAGTTTTTGTGCCACTTTCTCAGCGAGTTCCTCAATTGATGTGGAGTGCGTGGAAGAGAGGCTAGAGGCACTATCTGAATCTTTGTAGATTTTGGAAAGCTCTAGCTCCTCCCCTAGGTTATCCTCGATGTCAATGCACATGCGTACACACTCTTCTATGGTCCTAGGGTCCTTCAAGTACACATAAGATTGCAATTTGGTACTTAGCAATCCATCCAAGAATAAAGCCACTTGCTTAGCTGGCGTGGGTAACTCAGGGATAGGGCATCTCCCTAAGTATTGCCTGAATCTTCTTCCTGCAAGTCTCACGGTCTCTTGAGGGGTTTGCTTGAAGCTGTGAATCAATGAGGAGGTATTATGTCTTATGCCACTCTTAGAGAATTCAATAATGAAAGCCTCGAGGAGTTGGTCTATGCTCCTGAACTGCCTTTTGTTTAGTGGCTGAAACCATGTCAGGGCAGTGTTCCTAAGGGTTAGACCAAAGGCATTGTACTGCGTGAATAGATCCTCCACTTGTTCAGCTCTCAAGACCTGCCTAAACTCCGATGATCGTATGGATCTCCAGTGCCATCGAAGTAGTTCTTCATGGACTTAACTAGCTGAGTCGGTCTCAGAGTCCTTGTGTGCTCTCTAGGTCGTGGTAGAGGGAACTCATCCGCATTTCTTTGACTCCTGGGAGCTCTAAGTACCTCAGGTTCTACTCTGTTTGTTTCCGTCCTCGTTCTTTCTCTGCCCCCTGGGTTGGCAAAGCTTACTTCTGGCCTATCTCTACTTCTGTCTCTTTGAGTTCCATGAGCTTGGGATGTTCCAGCTCCAGGGTGACCATAGGACACATTCGATCTTGGTTGGGGGAAAATGAATTCACCCTTCCAAGTGTAAGCATGTCTATCATGTTCTGTAACCAACCACAAAGATCCTCTCTGAAGTGTGATCTAAGTAGGTCACTCTGCCTGGGCTATCTAGATCTTTAAACTCATAGATCATGATTGTTCCTATATCATTTGGTCGATCAGATTTATACCTCCAAAAGGCTTCATCAGTCTCTCGGTTCAGAAGCAGATCTATGCTCTTGTTGTCTTGGGGAATCCACTCAGGAGTGAGAATTCTCGTAAGAACAGATTTCCCTCGAGGGGTCCTGGGCTCTGCACCCATGTTTCCTTGTTCTAGGTCCTCTATGTCCGTCTCAGGGATCACATTTCCGAATTCATCTGTCCTCTCCGGGTGACTAGTGACCACGTATATGGTTCCCTCTTTATCAAGGTATGCACCATTTTCAAACTTGACAGCAGGGTGCTCTAGCCCAATAGATTGGTCTAGGTTTTTGATTTGGACCACAGATCTTCCTAGGCCGTCCTCATAGATGCTAGCACCTAATCGGTTGGTCCTAAGGTATTCGAGTTGCGTCTTGTAGGGGCCTTCTACCCTCTGCAAGTATGGCACTCCTGAACTTCCCGTAGGTCGATCCATGCCTTGAGACATCTCTGATTCACTAGTCTCAGAGCTAGGGTAGTATGAGTGGTGGCTCAACTGCTGGGCCCAAGACCTAGCAGTGTGGTTGACACTAGCCTCCGAAGACCTAAGACTTTGTCTATCTCTCCCTAGTTGTCGTCCTGATCTAAGGTTCATAAGCCTAATTGAATAGCCCAAATTTGCCCAAGTACAACCTCGTTGCTGAGTTCTTTTGTATCAGTTACTTGATTCTTTTTAGTGGTTACCGTGTTTATGCTCTTGTCAGAAATCATGTCGTCAGGAATATTTGAGTTAATTTTCGCACTGTAAGTTGATCGTTCCACGTTAGATTCTTTCCTTTAAGGTCACCGCATCACGAAGAGATTATATTTAATCTTAAACTTGAGTGCATAGGTAGTCTTCAACTTGATTGATGCCTATCATTGCCCTGACTTACTCCTAGCACTAGTCGTTCTTAGCCTAAGCTAGGAATTGATAGAGGGTGTTGAGGATTTTCCAACCTTGAGTTTCCTTCTTTGTGTTGTTGCCCTGGTGTGCCCAGGATGCGTGTTCCCAAGCTTGCACTTACTCTTGCTTAGAATGCCCTCAAGTGCTCTTGCTGGACCTGTAAAAGTCCCACGGTTAGCTCAAGACTTAGATTCAAATGACACAATAGACCACTTTCATGCATGTAACTCACAGACCAAATTGTCCTTTGCTTTTATGGAAAACAATCCCAAGGATCCCTCAGTTTTCCTACCTCGGGGTATGGTCAACTTCAAAAAACCCTATCTAATAACCCTGATATTAATTTTCACGAGCTTTCCAACAAAACAAGAATCACAACAAACGGATTTCGTATGAGAAAGTTATGTCAGTTCAGGCTTCAGGGATTAAAACAGGGTTCAAACAGGCCAACAGGGCAACAGGTTTTCCTCGGGTTATTTGCCTATAGCCTCCTTATGTGCTCTAGAGTCCATGATCCATGTCCAAAATTAGCCTAAATCTTCAAATTAAAAAACCCTAAAAAATTGGCCGAAATTGGTTGTCAATCGCGATGGACTGGGCTGTCAATCGCGATGGACTGGTGTCAATCGCGATGGACTGATGTCAATCGCGATGGACAGGTGTCAATCGCGATGGACTGGTGTCAATCGCGATGGACTGGTGTCAATCGCGATGGACTGGTGTCAATCGCGATGGACTGGTGTCAATCGCGATGGACTGGTGTCAATCGCGATGGACTGGTGTCAATCGCGATGGACTGGTGTCAATCGCGATGGACTGGTATAAATCGCGATGGACTAGTATCCGTCGCGATGGACAAGAATCTCGGCAAAAGGGGGTGTCAATCACGATTTTTCTGTCGGTCGCGATGGATAGGGGTGTCCGTCGCGATGGACACGTGTCCGTCGGGGTCTGTCAATCGCGATGGACTGACTGTCCGTCGCGATGGACAGTGTCAATTGTCAATATCTCGATTGACTGGCTATCAATCGCGATGGACTGAAAAAATGCAAATTTTCCAAAAATTTTTGTGGATTTGTGATGTGCAAGGCCTCTAGACTACTGTGGTGCACTCAGTTTTACCAAAAGATGAAAGTTTCTGTCAATCGCGATCGACAGAAGGTGGCGACTGCGAGACCGTTCTGCACATTTCCGTACCTGCGCAACGTGCTGGAGGGGATGATGCTGCTGGAACCTGCAAGAAACTCAACAAACATGCAAAAACAATGCACACAATATCGCTCTCTCGCTCTCTCTCACAAGTGGAATGAGGGAAATGAGGTGGGGAAGGTGATATGATCAAAAACTGAAAATTTTTGCGATGATGGAGATGGAGGTGGGAGATGGTGATGATGATGATGGTGATGAGGAAAACAAAGAAAATAGATAAAAGTGAAGAAATTTCCTATGACTCCAACGCGTCAACTCTACATCTTACCATCACACGCTCGTCCTCAAAGCTCGATCCCCGGCAACGGCGCCAAAATTTGGTGTAGCTCAGTGATGAGTAGCACCTCCTTTAATGTCAATCCGGGAAGACGTGAGGATGGTATGAAGACCTCGAGCAAGTGAAGGCACAAGTGCGTGAGTGAGAAGCACACCAACATGCACACACACACACACACGCGCACACACAGTAAGACAAAGAGTGAGAAGCAAAGGAGTTCTTAGATTACTTTCAAAAAGCTCTTACAAGTTCAAATCACTTACAAGCTAACCCCAAAAATGAGCTCTCTAGCTCTATTTATAGTTTTTTACTAGGTTTTGGCCCTGTCCAGACCTAGTGTCCGGCCTAGTTAAAAATTAGGTTCCAGGGCCAATTTGAGGGCTTAAACGGAATCTAAAAAATACGAAAATTGATATGTAGGTACTTCTAAGGCTCCTCAAGCTCAAGGACTCCTTGGCTTGCACAAAATGGAGCTACAAAAATATGAAATGGTATTTACAATGATTGTTAGTGATAAGAACCACTATTATAAAGATGTTGATCTAGAAAAAATTGAAGGGCCTATCTGCCAGATTTGCGTCGACTGCTTTGTCTACTTACTCCTTCACCTCGCTCTGACTCTCTCCGCTGGCTTCCTTGTCTAGTCAGTCCTTGGGTGCCCATACTGCTCTCAACAAAGATGATGAAGAACCTCAGAACTATGATGAAGCTAAAGGCAAGAAGCAATGGGAAGAAGCAATGGAAGAAGACTTCAGCGCACTAGAAGAGAACAAGACATGGGAACTTGTTCCTAAACCAAATGGTAAGAAAGTAATTGGAAATAAATGGGTTTTCAAAGTTAGGAAACTTGCAGATGGAAGGATAGCCAGATACAAAGCTAGACTGGTTATCAAGGGCTATGCTCAGACGCATGGCATAGATTATGATGAGACCTTTAGTCCGGTGGCAAAGATGTCAACCATAAGGACAGTGATTGCTATAGCAGCATCGAAAGGATGGAAGCTAAGTCAGTTGGATATCAAGAATGCATTTGTGAATGGATATATCAGATGAAGTCTACATGGAACAACCGGAAGGGTTTGTTTGTAAGTTCCAGATACCCAAATTTTGTTTGCAGATTAAGAAAAGCACTTTACAGACTGAAGCAAGCTCCAAGAGCTTGGAATTATAGACTTGTGAAATATCTCAATGAACTTGGATACCAAAGTTCGAAGGCAGATGCAAGTCTAGTCATCAAGAGAACAGAAGAAGGTATGATCTACATTTGTATTTATGTAGATGACATTATAATCACAAGTACCTCAGAGGAAGGAATTAAAGAAGTAAAGAGATTGCTTGAAAAGGAGTTTAAGTTCAGTGATCTAGGAAAGTTATCATACTTTCTTGGAATGGAATTCACATACACAGATCATGGTGTATATGTTACGCAAGAAAGGTATCTCAACACCGCTTGAAGTAAATCCTAAACTCAGTAAATATGATGGAGCAGAGTTTACATGAGAAAGTATCAGTTGTTAGTGGGAAGTCTAATTTACGCTACACTAACACGAACAGATCTTAGCTATGCAGTGGGAGTTCTCTCACAGTTCATGCATTGTCCGAAGGATCAACATTGGGTTGCAGGACAAAGAGTTCTTAGATATATTAAAAGAACTATAAAGGAAGGATTATATTATCCTTTTACATCAGATATAAAGCTGAGAGCATTCAGTGACTCAAGAAGTCAAGATGACAGAAGATCAACACATGGGTATATGATATACCTAGGAGATAAGCTAGTAAGCTGGTGTTCGAAGAAACAACACACAGTGGCCTTATCGTCAACAGAAGCAGAATATAAAGGACTTGTAGAAGCAGCTAAAGAAGTGATATGGATGCAGACCTTGCTCAAAAGCATGGGTATTGATCAAGCTATACCTATCATACATGGAGATAATATGAGCTCGTTGTGTCTTGCAGCAAATCTAGTATTTCATGCAAGAACAAAACACATAGAGATTCAGTATCATTTCCTGAGGGAAAAGGTAATGGAGAAGGAGATAGAAATAGTATACACTTCGACAAAAGATCAGATTGCAGATATTCTGACAAAGAGCTTGGATGGAACGAAGACAAGTAGATTCAAAGAAATGGCAGGTATAAAAGAAAGGAAAATATATGAAAGACAGGAAGAGTCAAATTAGTGATTGAGGGGGAGCTGTTGAAGAATCACTCACGAATTTGACATACAGACAGACATAAAAGAAAAAAGAAAGATAAAGAGAAGCGGAATCAAAGTATTCAGAAAATCAAAAGCCTTAGTGAAGGGACAAATTCACGACCGTTATGTACAACGTAGAATCTTCCAGAATCAGAGTTTGTTAGAGTTCGTTACACCGAATCAAACTGTATATAAAGAGAGAACGTGCATAAGAAGAGAGAGTGAGTGGAAGCAAGAACATGCGTGAGAAGAGCGCGCAGTACGAATAGAGCGCATATAGAAATCAAGAATAGGGTTAGAAGACGCCAGAGATCACGTATGTAAAGATGAATAACAGAAACCTGAAATGTCAGGTATTCATCTGAGAGAGATGGTAAGAAGAAACTACTTAGTGTAGGAGAGTTTCCATAGCTTGAGCAAGATGAGGCCAAGCTAGTTTTGTACACATCTTTCTCAGTAAATGTGTTTTCCGGTAGAACAATGAAGTATATCTCGCAGAATAAATTAAAGCTTTGTATGAGAGATAGCTTATCTTATAGCTAGACATCTCTACTATCAATTCATCAAAGATTTCGGTGAAATGGATATGTACACACAGTACAAAGTCTGACCGGAAAGAGGCATTCTGAACTGGTGAAGTTTTTCCTTAAACTTCAGAAAGAGTTCATTCAGTGAAGGAAGTTCATGCATCACTTCCTTACTTCATATATATTCACTTGAAGTAATTACAAACAGAATAGGAGTTGATTCCGATAAGATTCTGGTATAATTACGGTGACAGTCTGGTGACAGTCCGGTGAAGTTCCAGTGAATTTTTTGGTAAATTCAATATGCAGTCTTGTATGTTTGAGTAACAGTAACCTTGCTAAGCTACTGCTGATTATAGAGGTGTTCTAATTTTCACTCTAGCTTAGCTCTCTTCGGTGGCACAGCGAATTCCGCAGGCTTGACAAGGTTCGAGTCTTTGCCGCGTCGACCATAACAAGAGGTATTTGTGCTACCATACCAAAAGTGGTATCGTAGTTGCAATGCCCCATCAGTGGTATCCGAGCAGTGAGATCTAAGAAGAGGGTTCAGAGCTGGTTAACCACACAAGTGGTAATAGAGTAAGAAAGATTCTCAAAGAGCAAATGGAAGTGAAGATACAAGAGAATTTGAAGAAACTTCATAAAGGAAGGTGGAAGCTAACAAACGGTATCAAGAAGTATTCCGAATTCATTTTCAAGGTAAAGGTTTACAAAAGGTAAAACCCTTTAATATTACACTCACCGGAAGTAACAGAAACAAGAAGATCATGGCAGATCATGTCCGAATTGATAAATTGGACAGAGATAATTATCCCGTGTGGGTAATGCGCATGGAAGCCTTACTTATGAGTAAGGACTTAATGATGTATGTGACCGGAGAAGAAAAGAAGCCGGCTTTCGAAGATGATAGTCAACCAGAAAAAGAAGAATTAGAAGCCTTGAAGTTGTGGGAGAAGACAGATGCAACGGCAAGAGCTTACATTTATAATACCGTTACAGACCATCTACTACCGCACATTAGAGGTCTGGAGAAAGCGGAGGACATATGGAGTGCGTTGGAAGATCATTTCCAAAATACTACGAAAGCTAGGAAGGCTAGCTTATGGTCCGAATTCACCACGTTCAAAAAGAAGTCGAATCAAAGCATTAGTGACTATGTTACTAAGATGAAGGATGTAGCAGATAGTCTTGGATCCATAAATGAAGATGTCGAAGATCACAAATTGATAGCCCAAGTGCTCACAGGTTTGACAGGAGACGAAAGGTGGAAACCTTTCGTACTCTCAATTGAACTCTCTTTAAATCATTTTCTACCAGATTTAAATCAGTTGCTTGGTTTTATGCTCACATATGAGCAAGACCTGAAAGGAGATGGAGATAAAGGACAAAGTTCTGCAATGTACATGAAGAACAAGAAGAAAGGAGATAAAGGCAAGTCAAAAGATGAAGAAGAGTCGAGTTCTCATGCTTATTATGCAAGAGGTAAAGGCACCGGCAGAGGAAGAGCAAGAGGTTTTGGAAGAGGAAGAGGTAGCCAGAATAACAACAAGAAGGCTTGCTAGATCTGTGGACTAAATAATCATCTGGCTCATGATTGTTGGCACAATCAACAAGGATCAAATCAGAATCAGAATAACAATAGTAGAGGCAGAAGCGGAAGATATCAGAGTAATTTTCAAAGAGGTAGACAGAATCAAAGAGGAGGCTATGGTAGAGGTGGAGCAAGAAGTTGGGGACAAAATCAATCCTACAACACCACCTACAACAACTACGCAAATGATACAAACAGAATGAAAGTCATACGTCATTGATGATGAACTCAATTGGCACATCAGATAACGAAGATCTAAAGGTATTTTAAAATGATTCTGGATGTTCTAATCATTTGTCAGGAAATATAGATATGATGTAAGAATTGGAAAGGGGTAGTTCCAGTCATACTGTTCAAACAGGTGACAACACGAGACACAGTGTACATTCAATTGGAAAAGTGAAATGTAAGAGTGGAGCCGATTTGCTAACCAATGTTTTGTATGTTCCGACAATACCTAAGAATTTGATTAGTGTGGGACAGATAGTTGAGAAAGGTTTTCAGGTCAGATTTACAAATGGAGGAGTATTTGTAGAAGATCTCGAGAATGGATATCATCAGATCATCTCTGGTAAGTAGGAAGGTAGACTCTTTACTTTAAGAGTACAAGGGAACATTGGTCAAGCGTTGCTCACACATGGTGAAAAGGTGATTACAGAACTTGATCTCTGGCATAAGAGATTAGGTCATTTTAATGAAAAAGGAATTAAAGCTATGATTTCGAATCAGTTAGTACTGGGATTACCGAATGTACAGAACCAACACATGATTCACAAGTGCGAAGCATGTCAGATGGGAAAAGCCCACAGGTTACCGTTCCAGAAGAAAGGATTCAAACATGACGGAGTACTTGAACTCATTCATACAGATGTATGGGGTCCAACAAAAGAAGGATCAATCAATGGCTCAAGGTATTATGTTTTATTCATTGACGATGCTACAAGATGGATAATGTTATATGTTTTGAAGGAAAGATCAAAAGTATTTGAAACCTTCAAGCATTTTCATACATATGCTGAAAGACTCACAGGTCAAAAGCTTAAGAGACTGAGGTCTGATGGAGGGGGAGAATACTTCTCCCGAGAATTCAATGATTATCTTTGGAATGCAGGTATTAAGAGAGAAATAACCTGCAGGTATACACCACAACAAAATGGTGTAGCAGAAAGAAGGAACTGAACTCTAGTTGAATTTGCACGAGCTATGCTAAAGGAAAAGGATTGTCCAAATTATCTTTGGGCTGAAGCTGTAAATACAGCTACATACTTGGTAAACAAATTACCGTGTACAACTTTAGATGGAATGACTCCTTATGAAGCTTGGTGGGGAAAGAAGCCAACACTTGATCATTGCAAAGTGTTTAGATTAGTATCTTATGCTTATGTACCGTCACAACTCAGACATAAGCTCAAACCAAAAGCAGAGAAATATGTGTTCGTCGGATATGATGAAAAGCAGATGGGTTATAGGTTATGGAGTCCTCTAACAAAACAGTTCACTGTTTCCAGAGATGTTACATTTGATGAACAGAAAAGCTGGTATGCAGGTCAAAGTCATACGACGGAAGAATTTGAAGAAGAGGAAAGAAGAAGAGAGAAAAGGAAATCAATTGTACAGGTGAATAGAGATGAAGATCATACGCAGACAAGTACGTCCAAGATCGGATCAGGTATGAGAAATGAAGATGAACAGGGATTTGATGAAGATGTGTATTCGGATACACATGAAGAGTTTGAACCAAGAAGGTCAAACAGGGTAAGGAAACAACCAACAAGGTATTCTTATGATACTTCGTACATAACTCAGAAAAATTATACATATATGGTCAAAGATGATGAAGAACATCAGAACTATGATGAAGCTAAAGGCAAGAAGCAATGGGAAGAAGCAATGGAAGAAGAGTTCAGTGCACTAGAAGAGAACAAGACATGGGAACTTGTTCATAAACCAAATGGTAAGAAAGTAATTGGACATAAATGGGTTTTCAAAGTTAAGAAACTTGCAGATGGAAGGATAGCCAGATACAAAGCTAGACTGGTTATCAAGGGCTATGCTCAGACGCATGGCATAAATTATGATGAGACGTTCAGTCCGGTGGTAAAGATGTCAACCATAAGGACAGTGATTGCTATAGCAACATCGAAAGGATGGAAGCTAAGTCAGTTGGATATCAAGAGTGCATTTTTGAATGGATATATATCAGATGAAGTCTACATGGAACAACCAGAAGGGTTTGTTTGTAAGTTCCAGATACCCAAATTTTGTTTGCAGATTAAGAAAAACACTTTACGGACTGAAGCAAGCTCCAAGAGCTTGGAATTATAGACTTGTGAAATATCTCAATGAACTTGGATACCAAAGTTCGAAGGCAGATGCAAGTCTACTCATCAAGAGAATAGAAGAAGGTATGATCTACATTTGTATTTATGTAGATGACATTATAATCACAGGTACCTCAGAGGAAGGAATTAAAGAAGTAAAGAGATTGCTTGAAAAGGAGTTTAAGTTCAGTGATCTAGGAAAGTTATCATACTTTCTTGGAATGGAATTCACATACACAAATCATGGTGTATATGTTACTGTTGAGGGTTCTCAGGTTCAACACAACATCAAGTTAAAGAACAAACAGAAATACTTATTTTCCTATTGGCACTGCTCTACATACACAGAGATTTCCACCGAAAATTGCATTTAGTTATCCACCGGAAATTCACCAAAATGTTTCGTTCCGGTGCCTTCTACTATGTCAGATTTACTCTGTCACTTGTTCAGATACCACCTTTCAAGATTTCTAGCTTCTTACACACTCACAGTCATATGAATTACGTTGCGCCTCTGTGTAGACTACTTGAATCTCTCAGTAAACTTAACAGAGAAGATTTGAAGAAATACAGAGAAGAACTACTGTTTTGTAAAACATCTGCTGTTCATTTCCTTGGTAAACATAAGTATCGCGAATACAGATTTTTACATGTATAAGAACTTCATAGATTTCATACTGGAGCATTCATCACAAAGTTACATCAGATACGAAAGTCATAGTCATTTTTGTGAAGATAGAATTTTTTCGGTCCTCCCAAATCCTTGTCAGAAGAACTTCTTCTTTTGCACTGTAGTGGCGCTGCTTCCTCTCATCAAGTCTGCTTCTCTTCTCAGGACTTCTACCTCCTTCTTGCGGTGGTTGCTTTCTCTCTTCCCGTGACTTCTTTCTCCCTACGGTTTTTTTCACAAACTCCTTTCTTATAACTTCTCCCTTTACTTGCAACATGTCCTTTTTAATCTCATCGTAGCCGTCTTTTTCTTTTTCTTTTTATTTTATTTTATCAGATCTCCCTGCCTTCAACACCTGGCAGAGCCCGGTGGGTAATTTTGTCAAAAATTAGACTCGAATTTGACAATCCCTTGATCATATAAGATTATCTCCCGTGACTGTTTGGAAATCTGCTCTTCTTCCGCCCTAATCTTATCATTCTGCAAATTATCAACATCTTCCGCTGCACCATCCTGCTTTTCTCGAAAATTTGCATCAAATATTTCCACCTTTTCTTCTAATTTCCTTTTCAACAATTGTTCCCGCAATTCTGTAATTATCTGTATCTGCTCCTCGATTTGCCTCTCTTGCTTTGAAATTATACCTACTAAATCTTTTTCATGTTTTGAAACAAAACATGTCTGCACCTGTTCATACTGAAACTTAAACATACCGAGCCACCGATTTTGGAAAACATTCCAAATATCCTGAACATATTTATTCAGTTGTTGCTTCAATAAGCTTATATCCAACTTCGTCATCAACGTAGCCTCTAACTCCACATCTTGCTCTTTTAATATCTGCTTCTCTAATTCCTGCAAGACTTGTAATCGCGATTGAATAACTACCTGTTCCATCTGCAAAGTAGCATTTAACACTGAAAAATCCGTCATTTCTTTTTGAATCTACGCTTGCAAATACTTCTGCCATTCTTCATAATCATGCATAGACTTCTTCACACTAGACAATTCTATCACTTATTGCAACTTATCATTCTGCAATTCCTCCAACATACATACCTTTTTATCCAATGCTTCCTGAAGTTTGTTAGTCTTCTCCTGCAAAGACTGATAATCATTCTCATTAATAAATACTTTTTTCTGTTCATGCCGAAACAATTTTTCCTCTTGAAAAACTAAAAAGTCCAAAATTTCCTGCAACCTCCTCTTCATGCCAAGCACATCATAATCTAAAGTATTAACATCCTTCAAAATTTTTTCATCCACTGCTTGTAATTGTTCCTCCACTCTTCTTTTTCTAGACAATCTAAAAACAGTTCTGAATGCTTTCGGATGCTCTACACTATCTTGCACTTGCAACAAAATATCTTCCTGTATTCCTGTTTCTCGTATATCAGGTTGAATAATCTGACTAGCCGATTCCTTCTCTTGTGCAATATAACCAGCACAAAGAAGATCTTCAGACGTCCCTGAAGGTCTATCCATTACCTCTTTCGCTTCTAACTGGTCCTGCTCTCGACTCATCACTTGATGACCAAAAAAATTGATCTCCTTAGGCCACACGATCTTCTGACCTTCGACTAACTACACAAACTCGAATAAGGCAGCTAAATATGCTGATAATCGACTATTGGTTTGCGTTTTACGCCTATCACCGACGAAGATCTCAATATGTAGGTGATCATACACCCAATGGGCCCAACTTACTCTTCCACCTGCCTCTGCATAGGCCAGAGGTGCGAAATTCTCCCTGGACATAGAATCATATTTAATGATAAAACATAATCTTTCCAAATACCATTTTAGCTGCTCCCTTCGAATATAGCTTGCATTCTTCATCATATAATACTTTCGTCTGCCTTCTTGGGGTCCAAAGTCTTTCTTCAAAGCTTCCTCCGAACATTTTCGAATGACTATATCCTCGTATATAGGCAATTGAAACACTTCTGCAAGTAATTCCGGTGAAAATTTTACCTGACATGATAACTGACCCTTCATCTTCCGCATGATTTCCAGCTGGCCCTTTGCCTCATAATTGCATCTCCAGTGCTCCCATGGCAACATAGCGAACTGTAATAATCCAATCCCTCAGAGCCAATTCTCATTCAGAGAAGACTGTGTATCCACTTCGACTTTAAAATCTGTGAATGACCCCATAAGCGTTCGCACACCCTTAGTCGTTGTAGATGGTGTTGATATCTCATCTTCATCCTCCTGCAACGAGCTATCACTCTCCTCCGTTGTTGTATCTTCCTTTCGCACTACCACTTCTCTCTTCCTCATACCCCCTCTTATGACTCCTACTTCAAGCACTAATACAGAAGACGCAGGAAAAAGTGTTATCCTGGAAACCTTTAAGTAGAACCGAAAATATTCTTTCCACAAGTGCGACTGCTTGAACTGCCACTTACTGTAATGATGATCGTACTTACGCACGTAACACTTCATGCGACTCAATAATATTGTAGCATGGATTATCATAAAAATCATCCACAATCGATTGCCCCACATATCAATAATCCACTTAACAAATCTTCTACGCGTGCTAGAATAATCATGGAACAGAACAAACATTCGTACTTCAAGAATACAAAATTGATATTTAAATTCCTCAATACTACATCTTATGATGCAAAAGCTTCCAATCATACAATTCTGACAAATTGTACTTTGCAAGATAATCATTGGTCGAACACTAGCTTTCTTTTCATATTCCCCTCGATGCCGCTGCTGCTTCTGGAACTGCTGACTCGGAATACGAAGTATACTGATTTCCAGCATATTATTACTTATAGACCAAGAATATTCCTTAGTTTGTATACCCTGATTTAACAATACTGCATCGTCCATCATTGGTCCTGAGCTAACCCGAAACTCATTGTTGAACTGCAACTGTAAACCTATTTTCCATTGTAATCGTAAAAATTTACTTAATGTAGTTTTAGACCAACACGAGGTCAAAAAACACTGTACCACTGATAAAAATGTAGAGAAATAAACTCTTTTATTGCGATGATCACAAACATTGCTGAAGTGTTGTTCTGGATTATAAGCAACTTGCACCATATTAGCAGATAACCAGTCCAAATGTGGCAGCTTCCCTTGAAATAATTTCAGCCTAAATCCATTTATTGGCTTGTCCATCCATGTGCCAAACACATCTGCCACTCGAAAAGTGCCTTGACCCAAATCTTGCACAATCTGGTATGGGCCCTTGTATCTCAATGTAAGCTTTCCTGGATGGGGTCCTAGCTTAGAATTATACACCATCACCCAATCACCTTCTTTAAATAACTTAAACTTCACATTCCGATTTACCCAAGCTTGTCGCCTCTTTTGAATCACCTCTGTAATATATGAACTTATCAAACGATCCTCCTCAATCTCTAAAAGGTATTTACTCCTGTGTTTAACCGATAACTCCGGTGACATCTTCTCTGCCGTAATCCGCAAACTAGGAACTACAAACTCCATAGGTACTACTGCCTCCATTCCATATACCAATCGGAAAGGTGTCATACCTGTTGTCACTTTAGATGCTGTTCTGAATGACCATAATACCGAATCAAGAAATAAATCCCAATTTTTCTGATTTTCATGCACTAACTTTTTAAGAATACGCATTAGAGTTTTATTCGTACTTTCTACCTGCCCATTTGCTTGAGGATGATAAGTTGTAGTCTTTTTATGCATGATCAAATGAATCTTTGTTAATTCTGAGATCACCTCATTCAAAAAATGAGTACCTCGGTCACTCACTAACTCAATCGGACACCCAAACCTGGTCATAATATTACGATAAAGAAATTTTGCCACACTTGCTGCCTTATTATCTTTCAATGCCACTGCCTCCACCCATTTTGTACAATAGTCAGTTGCCACCAATATGTATCTATTACCGCGCTGAGTGGTAGGTTTAATAGGCCCCACAAAATCCATGCCCCATTTTTGGAAAGGATCCAGTGGTAGTACCGGATGATCAGTCATCCGGTCAGAGTTATTAGGTTGGCCTAACCTTTGGCAAATCACACATCCTTTGGCATACTCATGCGCATCTTTAAACACCGTTGGCCACCACAACCCAGCTTGTAATACTTTCTTTCCTGTAATATCACCTGACAAATGACCTCCTGCAGAACCCAAATGTGCTTCCTGTAAAACAGCTAATTGTTCATAGTCTGGTACACATCTCCTGATAACCTGATCCACACCCTTCTTGTATAATGCCCCTGCTATGACCAAATACGGCCTACTTTTAAGGGCAAACTTCCTCCTGTCATCAGGTGTAAAGTACTGTGGTAATGCACCCTCCGTCAGGAAAATTAATAACTGCTCATACCACGAATCTGCCTCCACTACGTGCGCCGTAAACAACTCAGCATCCGGAAATACATCAAGTGCACCGATGGGTGTTTCGCCTGATTCCAATCGACTAAAATAATCTGCCATCGCATGCTCTTTCCTCGGAGTATGCACAATCACAAAATCAAATTCCTGTAACAAAAGCATCCACCTAGCTAATCGGCCTGTTAATAAGGGCTTCTTGATTGAGTAAACCAAAGCCTGATGATCCACATGAAAAACAACTTTATTGCCCAACAAATAATGTCGAAACTTGTTAAGGGCATATACCATCGCCAAAGCTTCTCTTTCCGTCATCGGATAATTTCTTTCAGCCGCAGCCAATACCCTACTAGCATAATAGACAGGTCTATACCATCCTTTGTCTTTCTGCTGCATCAAAACTGCTCCTACGGCCACATCCGATGCATCCACAAATATGTGAAAAGGTACTGACCAATCAGGTGGTTGTAATATGGGTGCTACCGATACCATCTTTTTTAACAACTGAAATGCTTTCTCTTGAGCATCAGCCCACATAAACGGAACATCCTTCTTAGTCAAATGCGTTAGTGGTAAGGAAATGTTTGCTAAATATCTTAAATATCTGGAATGCCACTTGATTTGACCCACAAACCGCATTACTTCTTTTACATTAGTCGGTGCTTTAGTTGTACGTATAGCTTCAATTTTCTTAATATCAATAGCCATTCCTGCTTGTGGTATAACATGGCCCAATAAAATACCACTTCTGACCGCAATCACACTTTTAAATGGATTCAATACCATCCTAAACTGCCGACATCTTTCAAAACATGCTTTCAAGTGTAGTAAGTGCTTAATCATTTCACCAAAAACCAAAAAATCTCGACAAATACCTGCATAAAGTCTTGTAGATAAGGTTCAAACACCTTATGGGCCACATAATTAAACGATGGTGGTCCATTCTTCAAGCCAAAACTCATGACCATAAACACATAAGCTCCAAATTCTGTAATAAATGCTGTTTTGTGCTGATCCTCCTCAGGCACACTGATCTGATTATAACCAAAAAATCCATCCAAAAAACTATACATTTCATGGCCTGCGACTGCATCCAACACTGCATCACAAAACGACATAGGAAACGGGTATGTAATAGTTGCCGCATTTAACTTTCTATAATCAACACAAATTCGGAGCTTCCCATTCTTTTTAGGGACCACTATGATAGGAGATAGCCAAGTGACCTGATTCACCGGTTTGATAAATCCAACTGCCAACAATTTATCAATCTCTTCCTTCACTTGTTTAGCAAAGTTAGGATTCATTCTATATCTTTGCTGCGCCATAGGTACTGCATCCGCCTTCAAATTAATCATGTGTTGATGCAACTGCGGATCTATGCCTTTTACTTGAGTATAATCCCAAGCAAACACATCTACATACTCTTTAAGCAGACAAATAAGATCCTCCTTAAAATGTCCTTCCAATGTTTTACCAATCCGCACCATCTTGGGTTCAGCTTCTGTCCCTAAATTAGCTTCTTGAAGCTCCTCCTCCTTCACCCGCATAGAACTTGCATATTTTTGATCGTACATCCTTTCCACCCGTGTAATTATCTCTTCCTCCTGGTGTTCCATCTGCTGCTGCACCGGAATGTCCATACGTTGGTCAAACATCTTTTGTAAATAGGCACTTGCCACCTGTTCACCCGGAACTGGCTCTTCTACTTTCAACCCACCATTATAATCCTTACTTAATACTCCTTCAACATCGACTTCTAATACCGGCACCACCATTGGGTTTGCTTGCAAAAACTTTTCCTCTTCATCATCTTCAATCTCATCCGCCAAGTTAATGGTCTGAGCCATAAGTGGTTTTTCCTGTACCGACATATTTTTTTCGTCCACGCATAGGAATCGTCACCTGCTTTTTACCCTTGGTAATCATTACTACATTCAAGCCCCAATCCTGCTTGACTTTGGCAAGCCGAAACCAAGGTCTCCCCAACAACATTTCATACGGATATGCGGACTCAGACATTCGGATGACCACAAAATTAACCATAAATGTCATGCCGAAAATAATAATTTGTTGTTGCTTTAAAATGCCAACTCGCTGTACTCGTATTTGATCTGCCATTTTTACCTGAAACGGTGCTGGAGCCAATACCCCTCTTCCCATTTCAATGAAAATATGCTCAGGTAATATGTTTACTCCTGATCCTCCATCAAGTAACACTTCTGCATATCACCGGTGGTTGTACTGCACCTGAATGACTAGTACTACAAAATCCACGTCTACTGGATCAATATTGTTAGCCGAGATAGAAAGGATCGATCTAACTTCGGGCTCTACATGATACCCAAGTAGCTTTTTCAACAATTTCTATCGAAACACCGGTACCAATGATAACAGTTGATCCAAGGACAACTGTATCGGGGCGCTAATGATTTCATCAAACCAATCATTTGCCAAGCTTTGCTGATCCGGCGCCTTATCCCGCTCCTTGATGGGAGGTATAAATTTCACACCCTGTTGTTGCTCAGTCTGACCTCCACTCATCGCCTGATTAGAAGACTCATCTCGAACCTGCTTCAAAACCTTGTCTCGAATTCGTCTTTGTTCCTGCCAATCAATAGGGCCTTTATTCCTTGATCTTATCACTGCCAACACTTCGACTTCTTTACCTTTCCCACATTGTTTACAATCACACTGCCATTGTTTAGTCTTCTCAACGTGCATTCGGTCAGAAGTACCAGGTGCATCATGGGCTCTATCTGTTTGCTCTGGCCATTCTATCAGCATTGCATTCGCCTGAGCCGACTGCTGCCCTTGTTGTTGATGTTGTCCCTGTTGATTATGCTGATTATATCGAATGACAGGTATACCTCTTTCTTCACGATGCTTTACCCACAAAGGACAGTTCGGCCCTATCCAATGATCAAGAGCTGAACAATACCCACAAGGCATTACCCTTGGTGGTCGACCTTGGTGATTTCCTTGCTGATTATTCCCTTGCTGATTGCCTTGATCTCTCCATGGGGGTCTCCCTTGCTGCTGTCTCAGAAAATTACCTCGTCCTGGGATGGGAATAGCCTGATTGGCCGCTACGTCATTTAAATTTCTATTTTCTTGCCAATTGCCCTCTATGCTTAGGGTTATACCAACACTGAGTTGTTGTATGTCCCTCTTTGTCACAGATATCACAAAATTGTTTCTCCTTTGGATCTAGTATAGAATATCCATGTCTCTTTAACTTATTAATCCATTCCTCCTCTTTACTGTGCTTAGCTTTATGCTTATGATGCTTTGTCTTCACTATTTCATCATCATAGTCATCAGTGTCAGAATCACTGGAACTCTTGCCCGACTCCGTAGCTAAATCCGATTCAACCTCTGAACCAGAATTAGACTGCTTCTTTTTGGCTCGTCCAAACCTTCTTTCAACCCGTGCTGCTGCTAATACTAACACATCAAAACCATTTGCAATGTCCACACTGGCCACCGCATGTCTTATTGTGCTCCTTAATACTTTCAAAAAAAATCCTGCCAA
Organism: Ceratopteris richardii; assembly: GCA_020310875.1. NCBI lineage: Eukaryota > Viridiplantae > Streptophyta > Polypodiopsida > Polypodiales > Pteridaceae > Ceratopteris > Ceratopteris richardii. The sequence goes on from CM035440.1 coordinate 27,398,153, forward strand.
CATCTCATCAGTAGGTCGTTCATTACCTTGCAACCTTTCCATTAAAGTCCGGAACTTTTGAGCATAGTCTTCCACTAGCATGGTCTTTTGTCTGATAGCCCTCAACTTCCTTAATACATCGGAAGGCATCTTTTCTTTTCTAAATCGTTGCAAGAATGCTATTTTTAAATCATCATATGTGGCAAAATGAGCAATGCCATATTGACTGAACCAGCTCATAGCTCGTCCTTCCAACGTGGCTGCAAACTATTGAAGTTTAATATCATCACCGTACATGGCTGTATATCCATTCGCTGTCCATTTTATTTCGAATTGAGCCACATGGCAATCAGCATCTTCCTTAGAGGTTCCATTGAAATGAGCGGCTTTGACTTTAGGATTAGGAGGTGGTTGAGCCATTGGCTGTGGTTGAGGTGTGCACCTAGTTTTTTGACCTGTCGTCCCTGCAAGTGGATCGAACTGGAGTCGTCTTCTTACCCCTACAATTGCTTCTATGAGGAATAACGCTCCAAGTATGCCGCCCACTAACCTTACCTCTACTGCACCTGTTTCTCCCTGTTCCTCGTCAGTGCCCAGAGCTTCCTGCTCCTCGGCCTCGTACCACTCGTAAAAATCTGAAGATGTCTCCACGTTCGCTGCTCTTGCCTGTGCCCTTGTAAAATATACTTTACCAAAACGTTTGCGCCTACCCCTCATGCATTTCTTGAGGTTGCGTCAACCGTAGAGTAGGATCGCCAATTGTGTTGAGGGTTCTGAGGTTCAGCATTACATCAAATTAAAGAACAAACAGAAATACTTATTTTCCTATTGGCACTGCTCTACATACGCAGAGATTTCCACCGAAAATTGCATTTAGTTATCCACCAAAAATTCACCGAAATGTTTCGTTCCGGTGCCTTCTACTGTGTTAGATTTACTCTGTCACTTGTTCAGATACCACCTTCCAAGATTTCTAGCTTCTTACACACTCACAGTCATATGATCTACGTTGCGCCTTTGTGTAGACTACTTGAATCTCTCAGTAAACTTAACAGAGAAGATTTGAAGAAATACATAGAAGAACTACTGTTTTGTAAAACATCTGTTGTTCATTTCCTTGGTAAACATAAGTATCGGGAATACAGATTTTTACATGTATAAGAACTTCATAGATTTCATACTGGAGCATTCATCACAAAGTTACATCAGATACGAAAGTCATAGTCATTTCTGTGAAGACAGACTTTTTCCGGTCCTCCCAAATCCTTGTTAGAAGAACTTCTTCTTTTCCACTGTAGTGGCGCTGCTTCCTCTCATCAAGTCTGCTTCTCTTCTCAGGACTTCTACCTCCTTCTTGCGGTGGTTGCTTTCTCTCTTCCCATGACTTCTTTCTCCCTATGGTTTTTTTCACGAACTCCTTTCTTATAACTTCTCCCTTTACTTGCGACGTGTCCTTTTTAATCTCATCGTAGCCATCTTTTTCTTTTTCTTTTTATTTTATTTTATCAGATCTCCCTGCCTTCAACAGTTACACAAGAAAGGTATCTCCGAAACTTATTGAAGAAGTTTAATATGGAGAATTGCAGAGAAGCTTCAACACCGCTTGAAGTAAATCCTAAACTCAGTAAATATGATGGAGCAGAGTTTAAAGACATGAGAAAGTATCAGTTGTTAGTGGGAAGTCTAATTTACGTTACACTAACACGACCAGATCTTAGCTATGCAGTGGGAGTTCTCTCACAGTTCATGCATTGTCCGAAGGGTCAACATTGGGTTGCAGGACAAAGAGTTCTTAGATATATCAAAATAACTATAAAGGAAGGATTATATTATCCTTTTACGTCAGATATAAAGTTGAGAGCATACAGTGACTCAGGAAGTCAAGATGACAGAAGATCAACACATGGGTATATGATATACCTAGGAGATAAGCTAGTAAGCTGGTGTTCGAAGAAACAACACATAGTGGCCTTATCGTCAACAGAAGCAGAATATAAAGGACTTGTAGAAGCAGGTAAAGAAGTGATATGGATGCAGACCTTGCTCAAAAGCATGGGTATTGATCAAGGTATACCTATAATACATGGAGATAATATGAGCTCATTGTGTCTTGCAGCAAATCCAGTATTTCATGCAAGAACAAAACACATAGAGATTCAATATCATTTCCTGAGGGAAAAGGTAATGGAGAAGGAGATAGAAATAGTATACACTCCGACAAAAGATCAGATTGCAGATATTTTGACAAAGAGCTTGGATGGAACGAAGACAAATAGATTCAAAGAAATGGAAGGTATAAAAGAAAGGAAAATGTATGAAAGACAAGAAGAGTCAAATTAGTGATTGAGGGGGAGCTGTTGAAGAATCACTCACGAATTTGACATACAGACAGACATAAAAGAAAAAAGAAAGATAAAGAGAAGAGGAATCAAAGTATTCAGAAAATCAAAAGCCTTAGTGAAGGGAAAAATTCACGACCGTTATGTACAGCGTAGAATCTTCCAGAATTAGAATTTGTTAGAGTTCGTTACACCGAATCAAACTGTATATAAAGAGAGAACCTGCATAAGAAGAGAGAGTGAGTGGAAGCAAGAACGTGCATGAGAAGAGCGCGCAGTACGAATAGAGCGCATATAGAAATCAAGAATAGGGTTAGAAGACGCCAGAGATTGCGTATGTAAAGATGAATAACAGAAACCTGAAATGTCAGGTATTCATCTGAGAGAGATGGTAAGAAGAAACTACTTAGTGTAGGAGAGTTTCCAGAGCTTGAGCAAGATGAGGCCAAGCTAGTTTTGTACACATCTTCTCTAATAGAAAACACATGTTCATGTGGAAGTTTGCACGCATTCTTCGTATGTGAAGAAATCTGAATATTTTCTTGTTACGGTTAGTTAACAGTTGCAGTTCTCTAGTAAACGAATGTTTCGGTCAATTACAGTTTTTCTCAGTAAACGTGTTTTCTCGTAGAACAACGAAGTATATCCCGCAGAATAAATTAAAGCTTTGTATGAGAGATAACTTATCTTATAGCTAGACATCTCTACTATCAGTTCATCAAAGATTTTGGTGAAATGGATATGTACACACAGTACAAAGTCTGACCGAAAAGAGGCATTCTGAACTGGTGAAGTTTTTCCTTAAACTTCAGAAAGAGTTCATTCAGTGAAGGAAGTTCACGCATCACTTCCTTACTTCATGTATATTCACTTGAAGTAATTACAAACAGAATAGGAGTTGATTCCGGTAAGATTCCGATATAATTACGGTGACAGTTTGGTGACAGTCCGGTGAAGTTCCAATGAATTTTTCAGTAAATTCAAAACGCAGTCTTGTATGTTTGAGTAACAGTAACCTTGCTAAGCTACTACTGATTATAGAGGTGTTCTAATTTTCACTCTAGCTTAGCTCTCTTCGGTGGCGCAGCGAATTTCGTAGGCTTGACAAGGTTCGAGTCTTTGCCGCGTCGACCATAACAAGTGGTATTTGTGCTACCATACCGAAAGTGGTATCGTAGTTGCAATGCCCCATCATAGGGCATTGAACAAAGTCACCATTCTAGATGGATTTCCAATGCCATTTGCTGAACAGGTCATAGAAGAAGTAGCTGGGCATTCCCTTTATAGCTTCATGGATGGATTCAGTGGATATAATCAGATATCCAACCACCCTGGGGATCGGGAGAAAACAGCATTCATTACTCCTTGGGGAACTTATGTATATTTGAAGATGCCATTTGGTTTCAAAAATTCTCCAGCTACCTTCAACCGAACAGTTAATCTCATTTTTGGTCCATTGCTACTAGAGTCTCTCAGAATCTTCATGGATGACTTTTCATCGTTTTTAGGTACTCGTGCAGAGACTCCATTGGATTGTTTAGATAAGCATCTAATTCAATTACTAGAAGTTTTTAAGAGGTGCAGAGAAACAAAGCTGAAACTGAATCCAAACAAATGCCACTTTTTGGTGACCGAAGGTACCCTCCTAGGACATGTGGTATCTTTCAAAGATATGGCACCTGATCCATACAAAATTATAGCTATATTAAAATTACCTAGACCTAAATCTCCAAAAGAGATTCAAAGTTTTCTAGGCCATACAGGGTACCACCACAGATTTATTAAAATGTATGCAGATATATCCAGGCCTTTGGCTAGGCTTACAGGCAACGAAGTACCTTTTAAATGGGAAGAAGAGGAGGAAACAGCATATCAAAAATTACGGTCAAGGTTAGTGTCTGCTCCCATTTTGATCACTTCTGAGTGGTCAAAAATCTTTCATACATATGTAGATGCCAGTGCCTATGCAGTGGGGGTAGTTTTGACACAACCCAGTGAAGAATTTAAGATGGACAGACCAATCCAGTATACCAGTAGAATTTTGACTAAGGCTGAAAGGAATTACAACACCACAGAAAGGGAAGCCTTAGCCATGGTTTTTGCTGTCCAGAAATTTCGTCATTACTTACTGGGAGTAAAATTTGTTATTATAACGGACCACCAACCACTAAAATACTTGCTCAACAAACCACAAGCCACTGGCAAAAAATGGAGGTGGTTATTGTTGTTCCAAGAGTTTGATTTTTTTGTAGTCCATAAACCAGGTAAAGAAAATGTTATGGCAGATCACCTATCCAGAATCAATATGATGGATCAAGCTAGTGGAATCAATGATGATTTTCCAGATGCTCATCTGTTCGCTGTACAAGATCAAGGTTGGTATTATGATATCAAGAATTTCATTAAAACTGGTGTATCGAGAAAAGGCTAGTGTCGTGCAAAGGAGGAGACTGCTAATCAAGAGTAGACCGTATACCTTCATTGAAGATAAATTATACAGACAGGGGAAGGATGACAGGTTTAGGAAGTGCTTGGAAGAAGAAGAAGTGAGGGAAGTCCTTCAATCTGCACATGAAGGAACAGGTGGTGGGCACCTTCCAGGGCATATCATGAGTCAGAGGATCCTTGATGCTGGTCTATAGTGGCCTACATTATTCAAAGATGTTGATGACTGGGGAAAAGCTTGTGATGTTTGCCAAAGGTGTGGCCCTAAGCCCACCAAGCAGAGGCATAACCCCTTGATTATTTCCATGTCTTGGCAACCGTTTGAGAAGTGGGGGTTAGATTTTGTAGGGCCTATCTACCCTCCGTCGATTCCTAAAAGAGAGAAGTATTTACTGATAGCCACAGACTATGCAACGAAATGGGCTGAAGCTATTGCATCACCTGACTGCACCGCCCAAACTGTGGCTGACTTCATGTACAGTAGCATCATTTGGAGGTTTGGATGTCCACTTGAAATTTGTACAGATCAGGGTACCCATTTTGTCAATAAGGTCCTGTAGGAAATTTTCAACAGGTATAGAATTCTACATAGGACCTCTTGTGCCTACTACCCGAGAGCTAATGGGCAAGCTGAATCAACGAATAAGGTATTAATTTCAATGTTAAGGAAGGAATGTATGTTACAACCTACTTCCTGGGGCATTGCTTTTCAAGGTACCCTATGGGCATACAGGTTAGCTTACAAAGAGGCCACCGGATATTCTCCATTCAAACTGGTCTATGGTATATTGCCGATTGAGCCCTTTGAATTTTTACATGGATCCCCTAAAGTGGCATTCATGCAAGGAAAGAAAGATTGTGGTATCTATTAGAGGATGGGAGCCCTGCATAAAGTAGAAGAGATTCGTCTACTAGCAACAAAACAATTGATAGAGACTCAAATGAAGAGGAAGGAGGTACATGATCAAATCTGTGGAACAAAAACATAGTGCCAGGCATGTTAATTCTTCTCCATAGACCTCACCTTCAAACGCAAGTAAGAGGAAAATGGCTTCCTAACTGGGAAGGACCTTATCGAGTTAAAACACTGTTGAATTGGGGTGTTGTGGAGTTAGAGACCCTACAAGGAGAGGCCTTGCCAATGGTTAACATATCAAGGCTCAAGGCCTATCATCAACACACTTGAAGGAATATGGATCACCTGGCAATCTCCAGGTTGTACATAGTCATTTCATTCTTGCTTAAGTTTAGTAGTTTCCTTATCCATTTCATGCTTGTTTCTTGGAGTTTTTACCAAATTTAGCAGCCATTCCATAAACTTTGCAAAAGTACAATTTTTGGAATTTTTAAGAATCTTTTAGGAATTTTCCAAGCAATTTCTTAACATTTTTCTAGCAATTTTCTCCTTTTTCATGTGTCATTTTCTTACACAAATTTTTGGAATTTTGAAGAATCTTTTAGGAAATTTTCAAGCATTTTTTAGAATTTTTCTAGCAATTTTCTCCTTTCTCATGTGTCGTTTTCTTGCCAAAATTGAGGATTACATGGAAGATCTCCGTGGGGTTGTATAACAAAAAAAAAACGGCTTTGAAGGATCCAATAAAGACAATCGATGGACACAAGTCAATTGAAAAATGGCGACATCTGATGGAAGCCAGAAGCCAAAGATGGATACTGCAGATCTAGGTTGGTGCAGACAGGTGGCTTGGTTGGTTCGGCTCCACATTTGCCTTATGCAGCCTTATCAGCTCTTTTCGGTCAACCAAGGCATATTGGGGCAGCATACACTTGGGTTGCTCACATGCTTGAATCAGGCTTCTAATGTTGGTCTCTAGTCATCAGTTGCTCATCAGTTGGCCTTGGGTTCATCTGTCTATCGCTTGAACCAATCTTTGACTTCTTCACTTCCATCTTTGAATGCAGCACTTCCACAAGGAGGCTCCCAAGGCCTGTCTCAAGATTTGCTCTCATCATATGGGCTACATGGAGTTGGCATGTATGAGTCACAAGTAGCAGGTCTAGGTGGAGCAGGTGCAAACTCTATGTATGGTGGTGCCAGGGTGCTACTGCTCGATCACAATCCTTCTCTGGCTACTTCGGAAATTTGCTATGATATCAGATCAGGCTTTTTGTGGCATTGAACTTAATCATTTGGATTCCATGGATGTGGAGCCAGGGTTTTGGGCATTTGTGCCTATAGAAGCTTTTGTATGATCCTTGCAACCTAACTTGGGATTGTTATTAGGACGGCACCTATGATGCTTCTTCTTGCAGCGTTCTTTCCTCGCATTCAGTTTTCTTCTGTAGGTCATCGAAGCCATTTGTAGACACACACAGCCTTATTATGCACACCTTTCAATCACAGAAGAAAGGGCTTTGCGTTGATCACTTAGGCTTGTGCAAAGCAATATGCAGCATAATGGGATGGAGTCATAATATAGATCCTACTAGTGGAAAATCTTATCAGGATCGTTTGCCTGAGGAAGCAAAGTCCCATAAAGAGGACTT
>CM035440.1:27410423-27450423 GCA_020310875.1 Ceratopteris richardii
TCTGCCATGGAAGATTCCAATGCTCCTGCGGACCTTTCAAATTTGACACTGTCATCGGCACTACATACAACCATACCATCTTCTCCTCCTCCAGTGTCCGCAGCACCTGCGATTCTTGCCATTGACCGATTTCCTCCACTTGATCCCATCTCTCTTGTTCCTACGTTGTCAATCCATCTTGAACCACACAACAATGCGTCGTCTCTCGCCCATGCTACTCTCACTCTGTCTATTCCCACCTATTCTGTCCCATCTAATTCCACTGCCTTATATTCTCCACCTTCACTACCTTCAACTTCATTTCCTCACAATATCTCTCCTTCTTTTTCCGCTTCTCGGAATTTGCAACCTAATTCCCCTACAGCCGATTACGTCCGCATTTTTTATCCTCCCGATCTGGATCTTCAAATTTGCATTCATTTGTCCCTCCCATCTATCGAACTCCATCGTCTTTTTTCTGAAGAAAATCTTCATCATGCAGGGCTCTGGGGCTTAGCCAATATTCTTTTGAATGATCTGCCAAATCATCGCGATGTTTACGAAGCTCTTCGTCTCTTTCCTCATTTCCAATCAGGGACACTCTCTCCATTTCCGCCCTTGCAGAGGGTCTCAGCTCCCCTCTACTACACTTCCGTGCTCCACCGTTCCTATATTCTGGATTGTCACCCTCGACCACCATTGATTTTTGTTGCGATCGTTTTGACTACAGTGCCAGATTCTCCATACGCATGATGTCCATTCTTAATTCGTTCATTTTTTTCTTTTTGCTCCGTAGCCCCACCTCTTCCATCCCATGGTCTGATATTCGCATTGCGGACCCCCTTTTTTGCTTCCTCAACAGCCGTCCATACCCTTACGCCGCCCTACTCTATGGATCCTTGCAATTGCGGTCCCATCGCCTCCGTGAGGCTCTGACTTGGGGCTCTAAATCCTTCTCCATCTACTCTGCACCGTTTCTTGTTTGGATATATGAATTACCATCGCATTCCTCAGTCAACATTCATCAGCCACATCCTTCTGCAGCTTCTCCACCTATTCTTCAATCCCCTCAGATTCCACAAAGCCATGTTAGATCCGGGAGCATGGAGATCTGTCATCCATCCACGTCCAACCTCCCTCACTCCCCTCACATCTCCATTGACTCAGCTTCCGCTTCAACACCTATCTCCGCCCCCAATGATACACCTTCAATTCCTTCGCAGTCATTCTCTCAGAATCTCCCAAGTTCTCCTAATAATGTGAACCTTCCTAACCCCGTCCCTCCTCCTTCCGTTGTCTCTTTCCGGCCGCTCATTCAAACCCAGATCAATCCCACCAACCCAACCAGTACCCCCCCTCGTCCTCCCATTCCCATTTCTTTTCCACCTCCCACTCATGTAACACACACCCAACCCACATCTACTCTACCAGCCGACATTCCCGTTCTGCCTACTGCTGATCTCCTCCCTGCCCCCTCATTTTTAAATTTACTCCGCGATGCGAGTGCGATTGCTGTTGGCAGTGCTAACGCATCAAAGGTGTCCTTGGATTCTGTCTCCGCAGTCGCTTCAATTCATCAACAATATATTTCTACAATTGATCACATCAATAGAATGGCCACCTCTCAATGGCAATCTCTCCAAGAATCAGCCCGCTTACTCAAAGACGAGCGAGATAAATATAGAGATATAGCTGATGCCGCAACCAAAGCATTAACTGATCTTCAAAGTCACTATTCCTTAGGATTATGAGACAATGCAGCTTGTCGGCGTATTAAGCGCAAAAGGGACCAACTTAGACAATGCCTTAGTTCACTCCAGCTTATGATTGAACAAGCTTCAGCTCCACTGCCTTCCTCTCCGCAACCATCTGATGCTGGACTCAATCCCCCTTTTCCATAATTCATTCGACTAACATTCTCAAGCTTCGCGCTTCTTTTCAATAATAATTCGTCCAATAAAGCATTCTTATGCATCTACTTATGTCTCTTTTATCAATTATTTCATCAAATCAAGGCAGCCTTTTTCTATTTTTTCTGGCTTCATTTTTTCTCGCTTCAATTTTCTGTTGCTTCAATCAATGTTCTTGTCATCTCTCAGGGACGGAGACCACATTAGGTGGTGGGCAACTGTTGAGCCCATAAAAGTCATGTAGGTCAAAGTCAACAGGTGCAAAGTTAAAATGCTAAAGTACAGGTGTCAAAGTGCACAGGTAGTGCACAATTTATTATCCACAAAGGGTAAATTGGAGAAAGTGGGTTGCAGGTTGCAGAGGTATTTTCTCTAATTTCCCTAAGGTTAAAAGTGTTTTTTTTTAAGTATTTTGGAAGGTTCAGGTGAACCCCCTCTTATGTGCAAAAGTGAGGACTTAAAAGGAAAATGTGAAGGTATGTGAAGCGGCAATGTACGCACAAGTGAAATATGGCCCCCCAATTAATTTTTTTGGGTTTTAGTCTAAAGTCACTACAGGACAAAACAGGGAGTCGTTGGCTGCCACTTGTGAAGACAATCTTGGGACATCAAAGTGAGCACCAAGATACTCTTGCAGTTAGGAGCGTACATGAATCGACACACTAAAATCAAGGCAAGGACTAGTCTGGGACCATCCAAAAGTGTAAGCAAGAAGAGCATAGTCTAAATGGAGCAAGAGGGAGAAGTGCAAGAGACACACAGTGTGCGACGCAGAGAAGTGAAGTGCAAGGTGTGCATGAAGAGTGACCAAGGAAGTGTGCAGAGGAGTGCTAAGCTTGTCCCCCAAGGATCCCAAGGTCTTACTGAAGTGTGCGCGCGTCGACAGAAGGTATCCATCCCTCCCCCTTAGTGGAAGCTTGGTGCAAGGTGTGCACAAGAGCCGGCTTGTAGAAGGTGGAGGTTTGGTGCAGAGGAGGCCGGCATCAACAAGTCCCTCGGGTATTTGGTATTTGTAATTGAGAACTCTCTGGGATTTTTGCACAGAAGCATTGGTTATATTGTGCTTCAACCGTGTATTTGTCTTACTATAATCAATCGACAGAGGCTTCCAGTGTGTATTTTCTCTTCTTTCCTTTCCCTTTTCTCCTATAAACACTCAAATCCCTTCTTGTCTAAGAATCCCCCAATACTCTTTAATAATAAAACATATAGTGGTCTGGTGAGTCACAGTCTGTAAGTTCGATCGCATTTGTAACACCTAAGAAGTCTGCATTCGTGCTCCCTATGTACTGTGTTTTTTTTTTCATATTTTGTAGCTCTGTGCAAAGTACTGTGTGCAGCCTTAGGAGCTCATTTTTCTACTCCGAGGATATCTCCGTGGAGCTCTCGAGAAGGAGAGCACATCATGGTGCATTGCCATCAAAATACTTCATCTTCGACTCATCCCAAGCATTGATTTTGAGCCTTAATAGGCACCATTCTTCAAAGTCAAAAATGTGATTTGAGCCAATGTCTTAAAAGCTGAGCAAGTGTCTTTTATTATGGTTCTATATGTGTTTCCACATGCAAAACCCTTTGCTCAAGAGCCTCTTAGCTCTCTGGAGGTTCTTGTTTTCCACTCTTTTGATGGCCAAAATAGAGAAGTAAATAGAATCATATTCTCTAATGAAAGCTGTCCACTTCTAGTTGTTAGTGATGGAGCAATAGGGCTTCATCTTATCACAACCTTTCCATAGGGAGTGAGTCAAGTTTGAGCTCTTGGGAGCAACCAAGAACGATGAGAACAAGAGTATGATAAGATCAATTTCTTTTCATTTGAGGATTCCTACAAAATAGGGTGCCACTATTTTTGAAGATGACTTTGGCCCAAGAACCCTTCATTACACTAGGCTTTGGCTATCTATTTGGCGACAAGCTTATTAGCCAAGGCAACCACATCCAGAATGCCCATATCACCCAAACCTTTTAGGCAAGTGGATCTACCACTTGATCTTTAGCACCCTCTCCTATTCGGATCAATTCTCCACAAGGAATGTCTACATATCCTTTCCATCTTCTGTAGTTTCTTCTCAGTCAATTGCCAACATCTCAAGAAGTATATCATACCAGGGATGAGGAATGATTTAATCATTATTGCATGCCCTACCACATTAAGTTGCATTCTCTTTTACTAATATAACTTGATTTCAAGCTTGGCAAGCACCCAATCCCACCTCTAGACCCTGGAGACCCCAGAACTGAATGTTATGCCTAGCAAATGGAAGACCTAGCTAGAGGGGGCTCTTGGTAGCCTTGATTCTTTAGAAATTAGAAGGGGCTGGGGGCGAGAAGCAACTTGAAAGCAATTTTAGGATGGTTGATTCTAGAACACACATGCCACACAAAAAAAATCCAAGACAAATCCAAAATTGGGAGATATAGCCATTATCATTTTAAATAAGAGCATTGGTGTCATCTGGAAAAAGAGACATAGGACCATCTAATCATTCCCTCTTGTAGGGCTAGACCACGAATTGGCCCTAATAGAACTTGATTACCAACTAGAAAACTTAACTCATTTGTCGCAATGGAAAAGAGTAAAGGGACAAGTGAGAACCCCTTTTTGATATATTCTTAAGGGAAATAGCTGGTAAGAGCTATCTTCTAATGTTGATATGAGCATAATCATCTCAAAGCAATGTAAAATCCATTTTGGCAATCCAATTTCCTTAAGGGATTCAAGGATAAATTCTCATTCAAGCTTGTCATACACTTTATCAAGATCAATCTTGAGGAAGATGATGTTTTGAGAAGACTCCTTTGAACAATCTAAGCCATCTAGATATCAATGATAGCATCAAGAATGGATCTACCTTCGATGAAGCCTTTCTGATACACTGATCCACGAGTGTAAATGGCATACAATATAATTGGAAATGACCCTTGTGAAGATTTTATAACCAATCTAGAGCATGATGATAGGCCGATAATATTTTATTCTATTTATTTATTTTTCTTGTGGATGAAATTTATTACACTTTCATTCAAACACTTAGGTAGGGCACCAAAAATAAAAATTTCTTGCCGAAAAAGGCAAAGAGATAGTACCAGAATATCTTCAAAATCTCTCATTACTAAGGCCATTAGGCCCTAGATGTTTACCTATAGGGAGGGATTTGATAGCTTCAAAGATCTTGTGTTTTGATAAAAGAGATTCCATATCATATGCAATGTTTGTTAGATTTTTTTTTCTCTTTGAACTTGGAAACTAGTGTCAAAGTTTGATGCCTACGGAAGCACATGAATAGCACAAGGAAGAAGAAGAAGCTTTGAGAACAATGTAATAATTAATGTATTAACAAGTGAATATACAAAGATAAATGAACCATTAGGTTTATAGGCATATATACAAGTTGGGGAGAAAAACCTATTAAAGAGGAAAAAAGGTGTCTGACAATCCTAAGTTTGTTCACAAACATCATTACCTAACAAATCTCCCTTGGAAGTGATGCAGTGAACAAGGAGTTGGCAATCATGTATAAGGAAGTTCCAAGCTATGTGGAATGATATCAATCCACAAAATGAAGTAAGCCCAAAGCTTTACAAAAATCTTCAAACTTCTCCCTAAGCAGAGCTTTTATGAAAAGGTCTACAACATTATCTTGTGTGGGCAGATAAGTTGAACTAATCTCTCTAACAGAGAGTCTCTCCCTGACATAATGATAGTGCACTAATGTTCTTTGTGCAAGCATGGACTACATGGCTCATTGCAATTGCCAATGTGCTTTGACTATTATTAAAGATGGTGGTGGAAGAAAACTAACCAATAGCCTCCTTTGCCCCTTTGATTGCTTGCATAAAAGACTTATGCATCCTTGATTTTAGTTGAACATCCACCTATGTTCATCTCTTATGTAACCATGAGAGCAACCAATCATTCAAAATCAAGGAGATTATCCTTCTTATACTAAAGTGGTAAGGGGTTTCCACTTCTCATCATCCCTCAAATTATTGAGGGTATAAGCAACAAAATCATCATCATCTATGAAGATTCCAATGCATCTGACAATTCCTTGACCTTAAGTACATAGTCATTTATGCTACTCCTTGAGCTTCTCCTAAGATTATTGAGATCATTCTTGAGTTAGATATTCCTTTCTTTGGTGCTTATTGAATAAAGGCCCTCAAGTGTCTCTCATACCTTCATGCTTGAATCCAAATCTTGGATGCGGCCAATCATGCTATTGCTTATGTTTTGGGAAATTATCAAGATCACCTCTTGTCTCTTTCATTACATTCCCTAAAGGCCCTAAGTTGATCATTGGTTTGATTTTAATCCAAACTAGGTTTTGTTTCACTCCCACTAATCAATCCCCATAGGTTGTTTCCCATAAGGTAGTTAGAGACCCTAAATCTCCATGGTTGATAGTTTCCCTTATCTAGCTTTTCAATTTGAGTGTTAAAGTCTTCCATATCTAGTCTTTAGTCCTTGATCTAGCCATTGGGTAATGCTCAAATGTATTTAAAATATAAATGAGGCTTTGAAGCTACCTTAATTCAAAGTTTTTCTTAGATGGACACTTGATGCACTTAAAAGTTTGAGTAGAATAGCTCCCCCTTGATGTGAGCTACCTTCAACAAGCTTTTGTTGATGAAAATTATAAACCACCAGCTCCGAGAGGTTTCTTGCTTTGTATTGGATGTCCACAAGATGTCAATATGATCTCATACCATTGATCTGAGAATTATCTTAAGTCCTATGAAATGTTGAAGCATACATGACACCCACAAGTACACAACGAAGCATATGCAGAGAACTCCAATGAAATTCTTTTCAGTTATAGTAGACACAAGGATATTTTCAACTAAACAAATTTCACTCCAAATGGAATCCTACACTTAGAGAAATAATTTCTACAAGATGAGCTACATGATTGCACACAATAGCTGGTGAAAAGACCACACTTCACTCCAACAAGCTTTTCTTAAGGAATAACTAGAGAATGAATCTCAAACTTGAATAAGGTTACAAATTTAAGTGCTATCCAATGGTATCACAATTATGGCAATTGGAAAAATATAGAAGTAGAAACAATCCTTCCAATGCTGAGAAAAATAATTCCAACATATCCTATACATAAAGAGAGATATCGATCACCACACTTCACTATTTTGAAGGTTTCTTGAATAATTAGAGAATGCTCAAGAGACTTTGTATGGTTTAGCATGATTTTAATAGCTATCAAATGGCATAAAGGTTGTATCAAATGGATGAATTATGGTTAAGAACCAATGCTGACAATTTAGGGGTAGAGCATTGCAAGACTACCTAGACACACACATAGATATGTCTACTCAAAGCTAACAAAGAAGCAAGACAGTTCTAGATTAAGAAATGGGATTGCTTAATAAAACTCTAGAACTTTTTCCACACTCTAATTGGAATAAAAAAACACGCAATGACTCAATAAAGGTGTGATACAAGCTACTTTTATAGAAGAGAAGTTTGCTCCTAAAATCTAGGAACACCTTTCCCAAAAAATTAATCTCTTAGATTGGAGTACTTAGTTGAGATGAATTTGGGAGTATTTGCTTGAGATCTTTATGGAATCTCATGATTTTAGCCCTAAATACATTTTTCCACATGTCCATGATTGATTTCCCACGAATTTGGGTGAAAAACACTTTTAACATGTGATAGTATCCCCTATACGAGTAGGCTCAATGAATTGAAGAAAATGTGCAGTGAGGTGATATGTTTGGCTACACCACTATCAAAGTACAAAAACATCCAAGTCACTACATACATACATTACTCATGAGCAGATGGGTCATAGTTGTAAATAGTACTAAATGCCCATTCTTCATTCTAAACAAGATTAGCAGACTTTGTTTTAGGTGTAGAGGTATTTGCATTAACCATTCTAACCTCTTTCTTATTTTCCTCTTTTGCATCTAGTTTAGGACAACTTATGGAAGAAAATGACCAAACATGTGGATCCAATCTCCACTCATACCAAAACTTTAGGATCTAAACCCGAAACAAATAGTTTGAGTGTGAAGCAAGCTCCATCGAATATAGTTGGAGAATGTAGTGCACAAGATGAGGGCCATACTTGCCTACCTATCTTGTTCAATGGGCAAACTACAAAAGCAATTTTAAATAGTGGATCAAGCATAGAAATAGCCATCAACTCCTTATGAGAGAAGTGGGGAAACTTGCATTGTGCCCTACTCATAGAAATTACAATTGCTAATGTACATATCAAGTGACCATTGGCTTGATAGGGAACGTAAATTTGGACACTTGTGGAGTTGACTTTGATCACACTCTAGCTATTTGCAACTTTGTCCAAGCACGAAACTATGAGATGATTCTAAGAATACCAATGCACCAATCGAAAATAGTGCAAGATTGGGATAGCAATCCTCTTTAATTTCAACACTTAGGCATTACAAAACGGATCAATCTTCATAAATTCAAGCATAGAGACTCCCATGTAGTGGAATAATGTACACAAAGATGTAGATAAATTTTCTCAAAAAATTTATGAGAATTGAAGTTTTGGACGGATGAGGATGCAAACTTGTGGGTTTCTAGGCAAGCTCAAAAAGAAGAGCAATGATTAGCATAAAGAGATCTCAGGAGTGTAATAGTTCAAGATAGATATGTAGAAGTTCCAACTTACTTTCCTCAACGTTTCAATGACAAAGAATTTGAACCCTAGGGTTGGATGCAATCTTAGCCACCATGGATATTCTTGTTAATGAGAACACTAACAAACATTGCGATGTAGAAGGACATGATCTCAACATATTGCTCATGTTAAAGTTTCTGAGGAAATCAAGGATGGTGAATGGTTAGTTCAAGAAGAGAGTTCATATAATGGTAAATTCGTTTTTTTCCAAGGAAGGAATCTAAGTTTAATATTGAAAAGTTCCCCAAAGAATTCCATGTCTATGATTGTATTAGGGATCTAATAACTTACATATATATCCCCTTATACAAAGTTATGGAACCTGATGAGGAAAGTATTACTACAATAGAGAGAAAGTTAGATGAATTTGACCCTCCAAACACTTCAAGAAATATGAGGTAGAAAGACAAAAAGTTGTAGCTTTGAGACTTAAGCATGATGTCAAAGAAGGAGAATCATATGACAACTAGCAAATGAAGAAGAAAGGGGTAGTTATAGTAGAAGATGGAGAATAGAAATGCATGTACATTGGGAGTGATGTATCAGACATAGAAGAGGATCAATTGAAAGAGTTGTTCCAACAATATCGATATGTTTTTTACTTGGTCTTGTAGAGATCTAAAACATGTTGACTCTCATATTTGTGCTCATAGAATACATATGGAAACCGATGAAAAACTCTCTAAACAAAGGCCTTACACTTACAATGATGTATATTCATCCAAGATTAAAGAGGAAATTGATAATCTCCTAGACATGGTTCTCATATACGAGATTGACACACCAAACGTGTGTCCCCCATAATTGTGGTGCCTAAGAAAACTTGCAAGCTTAGATTTTGCATGAATCTAAAAAAAGTTAACCTTGCTACCATTAGGGATAGTTATCCACACTCGATCAATGATCATCTTTTGAATAGGGTAGTGGGCGAAAAAGTTATAGCTTTTTAGATGGTTTCTAGGTTATAATCAAGTCGCGATTGCACTTGAAGATCAACACAAGACTACCTTCACTATTGACTGGGGATCTATGCATTTAAAGTTATGCCATTTTGTCTAAGAAATGCCCCTATGAATTTTCAAAGATTGATGTGTCATGACTTTAAAGAATTTCTTCATAAATATTTAGAGCTTTATGTG
Source organism: Ceratopteris richardii (assembly GCA_020310875.1). Taxonomy (NCBI): domain Eukaryota; kingdom Viridiplantae; phylum Streptophyta; class Polypodiopsida; order Polypodiales; family Pteridaceae; genus Ceratopteris; species Ceratopteris richardii. Next base: position 27,420,129 of record CM035440.1, read on the forward strand.
GATGAATTATGTGAATATTTTGCACTAAGATCAGAGCATATCCCTATGTTGAAAAACTTGTTTGCTAAATGAAGGAAATATAGAGTCTCATTAAATGTAGAAAAAGTTGTCTTCATGGGCCAAAGAGTGTGACAAAGCCTTTGAAGAGTTGAAACACAAACTTGTCATAGCTCCCACATTGAAAGTGTCAGACTGGAATAAAATCTTCCACATGCATGTTGATGCATCCAACTATGACACAAGTATGTTGATGTAGAGGGTAGGTTCGATTTTCTCATTTTCTATGTTAGTCAAAAACTCAACAATGTAGAGAAAAATTATATCACCACTGACAGAGAATGCTTATGAATGATGTACATGGTCAAGAAATTTAGACATTATTTTATTGCAAGTGTATTATGTTTTGGCATTGTCAAAAATATGATACACATGTCCATGGGGATTACTTTTCTAGGTTGATGGATGGTGAGCCAACCAATGGGATATCATATAGATTATCTCACACCTATTTGTTGAATTAGTACCAAAGTGGGTGGAACACCATGTTCTTATGCTCACATATGGTGCATTGCACCACTTCCTTCCTAGAGATAGAAAGAAATTAGAGAACCTAGAGATCTTCAAATAATTCCACAAAGTATCTATAAAAAATATGAATGAGGGATTTCGTCTTGTTTTGTCGAAGAAGATGATAAATGGGATCTTATTACACAATCCAATATTTCTAGTTTGGGTTGGCATTTTCCTCAAACTAAGGCTTTGCAAAACCTTAAGCAATTAAGAGCCTAGTGACCACACATGGCTAAAGATGTTCATGATTATTGCTCAAAAAATTAATAGTTTTTCATTGAAAGAAAAACTACTAAACAATTAATTTTGTATTAGGTGATGATAGCACCAAAATAGAGTAAACCTATTGTAGATTATCTTGGAGGAGTAGTACTTCTAGAAGGTATTACTCTTGATGGAAGAAAATCACTTAGGGAAGAGTTTAAATAATATTCTCCCATAGGAAATCAACTTTATAAGAGAGGTAAAGATAAAAGTTTTTTATTGTGCATACAAGAAAGTGATTATTTTCCTATTCTTGAAATAGCTCACTTAGAAGTTTCAAGAGGATATTTTTTCCCTGAATGGACATTAAGGCGTATCCTTTTTGCTAGCTTATGGTGGCTTACATTGCACATGGATGCAAGAAGTTATGTGGAAATATTTGATATGTCAATGAACCAAATATCCTTTTTGTAAAGACCAATTGCCCCTCATACATATGATGAGTGATAGAGCATTTGCTAAGTGGGGAATTGATTTTCTTGGACCGATTATCCCTCCAACAAAAGGTTATCATGTTGAATATATTATGGTGGTATTTAACAAAGTGGATAGAGGCAAGTGCTACAAGACATTGCAATGCTAAAACCACTACTAAGTTTTTGTTCAAAGAGATCTTCACTAGATATGGCTTACCTGTTAAAATAGTGAGTGATAGTAGAACACATCTCATAAATGAGGTTATTGAGTGCATGTTAGAAGAGTTTCTAATAGTGCACAAGAAATCAACTCCCTATCATCCAAAATTTAATGGTCAAGCTAAGAGTACTAATAAGATTATATGCACAATACTCACTAAGCTAGTGAACAAAAAGCACTCTAATTGGGACAAACAATTGCATCATGCAATCTAAGTGTTGATGTATAAAACACCACAAGAAATGAATTAAGGTGACACTAGAACACCTCTATGGTCACCATTAACTCATTGCCACTCCAAACTTTGAGAAATGATAGCCTAAAGTGAGAACTTTGCTTTGACAGAAATTCCTAGTCACCGAAATGACATACCTTCAGTATTTTGCTAATTTCTCCTAGCTCAAGTATTATTTCTCCATGCAACTTTATAGGCTGAAACAAGAAGAGTAGAGCTTTCCAACAAGCTATCATATGCATCAAACGGATCTCTAGAACTCAAGTTATGGCCTTCCCAAGATGACCCTGTATGACCTTCCCAAACTGGAAATTTTGCCTGTTTTAGTATTCCTGGGTGTCTAAAAATAAAAAATTTGATGCCTAGCATCGAATTTCAGTCAAGGTCGATGCCAGGCATCGACTTTGAGCTTTTTTAGGCCCTTTTTCTGCACCAGAAATAGCTTCTTTTACACACACATGAAGAAGACCACTTGTATGCTAGAAGTCGATGCCGGGCATCCACTTTATGCTGAAACTCGATGCCAGGCATCGAGTTGCTCCACAAACTTCATATTTTTAGAAGATTCAACAACCGTTAACACACAGAGAATGAAAAAATGACTTATTAGCCAAGATTCGATGCCAGGCATCGAATTGCTCAGAAAACATGAACTTTTGAATTCATCACACAGTAGGCAAGCATGGAGATGATGGAGAGAGACTCATACACAGAACTTTACTCAGTTCTTTCTCATAGCTATGAAAACTCAAAAGTTTTACAGATGCCTTCTCGCTTAGAGAAGCCCGACTATACACAGTCGTATAAAATGAACTCCTTCTTCTACTTCTTCTCTCTTGCTCTCTCTCTCTCTCTCCGCGTCAGTTGATACAAACTAACTTATATAGATTTTCGTATCTCGTGATTTTAAAAAACTTCTAGAACTAAAGGGAACTAACTTTACAAATATGATACACTTGTGAATTTGTCCCTTCACATAGGCATGGGGTTTTCTTCCTAAGATTTGAACTTCAAATATATAACCAATTAGTGATTGTTTCTCCAACAGCTCCCCCTCAATCACTAATTGACATTCCCTGTTTCTTCATATCATCTTCTTTTCTTTTACTCCTGCCATGCTTTTGAATCTACCGGTCTTCACACCATCCAAGCTCTTTGTCATTATGTCTGCTAACTGATCTTTAGTAGAAATGTACTCCACTTCAATCTCCTTCTCCATTACCTTTTCTCTGAGAAAATGATACTGTATCTCTATGTGCTTTGTCCTTGCATGAAATACTGGATTTGTTGCAAGATAAAGTGAACTCATATTATCTCCATGTATTGTAGGTGTACCTTGATCAATGCCTAAGCTCTTGAACAATGTCTGCATCCATATGACTTCCTTAGCTGCTTCCACAAGTCCTTTGTACTCTGCTTCAGTTGATGATAATGCTACTGTATGTTGTTTCTTTGAACACCAACTTACAAGCTTATCACCAATGTATATCATGTAACCATGAGTTGATCTTCTGTCATCCTGGTTACCTGCCCAATCTGAATCACTATAGGCTCTCAACTTCAAATCTGATGTAAAAGGATAATATAATCCTTCCTTTATAGTTCCTTTGATATATCTGAGAACTCTTTGACCTGCAATCCAATGTGGGTCCTTTGGACAATGCATGAATTGTGACAAGACTCCCACTGCATAACTAAGATCAGGTCTTGTTAGTGTAGCATAAATCAAACTACCCACAAGAGATTGATACTTCCTCATATCTTTGTAGTCTGCACCATCATATTTACTGAGCTTGTGATTAACTTCAAGTGGAGTTGAAGCTTCTCTGCAATTTTCCATATCAAACTTCTTCAACAAGTTCAGAAGATACCTTTCTTGTGACACATATATGCCATGATCTGTATAAGTAACTTCCATTCCAAGAAAGTATGATAACTTTCCTAGGTCACTGATCTTGAATTCTTTTTCAAGTAATCTCTTTACCTCCTTGATTCCTTCATCTGAAGTACCTGTGATTATAATGTCATCTACATAAATACAAATGTAGATTGTACCTTCCTCTGTTCTTCTGATAAGTAGACTTGGGTCTGCTTTTGAACTTTGATATCCAAGATCATTGAGATACTTCACCAGTCTATAGTTCCAAGCTCTTGGAGCTTGCTTCAATCCATACAATGCTCTTCTCAACCTGCAAACAAAATTTGGATACCTGGAATCTATAAACCCTTGAGGTTGTTCCATGTATACCTCATCTGATATGTATCCATTCAAGAATGCATTTTTTATATCCAATTGACTTAGAGTCCATCCTTTTGAAGCTGCAATAGCAATGATTGTCCTTATAGTTGACATCTTAGCTACGGGACTGAATGTCTCATCATAATCTATGCCATAGGTCTGGGCATAGCCTTTCACCACCAATCTAGCTTTGTATCTGGCTATACTTCCATTTGCAAGCTTCTTCACTTTATAAACCCATTTATTTCCAATTACTTTCTTACCATTTGGTTTAGGAACAAGTTCCCATGTCTTGTTCTCCTCCAGTGCATTGAACTCTTCCTTCATTGCTTCTTCCCATTGCTTCTTACCTTTAGCTTCATCATAGTTCTGAGGTTCTTCATCGTCTTTGACCATATATGCATAGTTCTTCTGAGTTATGTAAGAAGTATCATAAGAATACCTTTCTGGTTGTCTTCTAGTCCTGCTTGACCTTCTTGGTTCACATTCTTCATAAGTTTGTGGATACACCTCTTCATCAAATATAGGAGCTTCTTCATTCCTTCTTGTTAATCCACTTCTGGATGTACTTGCTTGCATATAGTCTTCATCTCTATTTACCTGCACAATTGATTTTCCTTTCTCACATCTTCTTACCTCTTCTTCAAATTCTTCAGCTGTATGACTTTGATCTGCATACCAACTTTTTTGTTCATCAAATGTAACATCTCTAGAAACAAGAAATTGTTTTGTTAGAGCATTCCACAATCTGTAACCCATCTGCTTTTCATCATAACCAATGAACACATATTTTTCTGCCTTTGGTTCAAGTTTATGCCTAAGTTGTGATGGCACATAAGCATATGCAATTGATCCAAACACTCTACAATGATCTAGTGTTGGTTTCTTACCCCACCAAGCTTCATATGGAGTCATTCCATTCAGAGCTGCACATGGTAATCTATTCACAAGATATGTGGCTGCATTTACAGCCTCAGCCCAAAGATAATTTGGACAGTTCTTCTCCTTTAGCATAGCTCTAGCAAACTCAACCAAAGTCCTATTCCTTCTTTCTGCTACACCATTTTGTTGTGGTGTATACCTGCATGTTATTTCTCTCTTAATACCTGCATTCCAAAGATAATCATTGAACTCTTGGGAGAAGTATTCTCCCCCTCCATCAGACCTCAGTCTTTTAAGCTTTTGACCTGTTACTCTCTCTGCATATGCATGAAAATGCTTGAAGGCTCCAAACACTTCTGATCTTTCCTTCAAAACATATAATGTTATCCATCTTGTAGCATCATCAATGAAAAGAACATAATACCTTGAGCCACTGATAGATCCTTCTTTTGTTGGTCCCCATACATCTGTATGAATGAGCTCTAGTAATCCATCATGTTTGAATCCTTTCTTCTGAAATGGTAACCTGTGTGCTTTTCCCATTTGACATGCTTCACATTTATAAACCATATGTTGACTTTGCACATTTGGTAATCCTAGTACAGACTGATTAGCAACCATAGCTTTAATTCCTCTTTCATTGAAATGACCTAATCTCTTATGCCAGAGATCAAGTTCTGTAATCACTGCTTCACCATGTGTGAGCAAAGCTTGACCAATGTTCCCTTGCACTCTTAAAGTAAAGAGTCTACCTTCTTTCTTACCAGAGACAATCTGATTATATCCATTCTTTGGATCTTCAACAGATACTCCTTCATTTGTAAACCTGACTTGAAAACCTTTTTCAACTATCTGTCCCACACTAATCAAGTTTTTAGGTATTGTAGGAACATACAAAACATTGGTTAGCAAATCTGCTCCACTCTTGCATTTCACTTTTCCAATTGAATGTACACTATGTCTTGTATTATCACCAGTTTGAACTGTATGACTAGAAATGCCTTTTTCCAATTCTGACATCAATTCTATGTTTCCTGACAAATGATTAGAACATCCAGAGTCAATGTAAAATACCTTTAGATCTTCTTTGTCTGATGTACTGATTGAGTTCATCATCAATGATGTATGACTTTCATTCTGTGTGTCATTTGCATAGTTGTAGTAGGTGGTGTTGTAGGATTGATTCTGTCCCCAACTTCTTCCTCCACCTCTACCATAGCCTCCTCTTTGACTTTGTCTACCTCTTTGGAAATTACTTTGATATCTTCCACCTCGACCTCTGCTATTGTTGTTTTGATTCTGGTTTGATCCTTGTTGGTTGTGCCAACAGTCATGAGCCAAATGATTACTCAATCCACAGATCTAGCAAGCCTTTTTGTTGTTATTTTGATTACCTCTTCCTCTTCCAAAGCCTCTTGCTCTTCCTCTGCCAGTTCCTTTACCTCTTGCATAATAAGCTTGAGAACTAGACTCCTCTTCATCCTTTGCTTTACCTTTATCTCCTTTCTTCTTGTTCTTCATGTACATTGCAGAACTTTGTCCTTTATCTCCATCTCCTTTCAAGTCTTGCTCATATGTGAGCATCAAACCAAGCAACTGGTTCAAACCTGGAACATAATGATTTAATGAAAGTTCTGTTGATAAGACAAAAGGTTTCCACCTTTCATCCCCTCTCAAACCTGCAAGTAGCTGAGCAATCAATCTGTGATCTTCAACATCTTCATCTATGGATCCAAGACTATCTGCTAGATCCTTCATCTTAGTGACATAATCACTAATACTTTGACTTGGCTTCTTCTTGAATGTTGTAAACTCTGACCATAGACTTGCTTTCCTTGCTTTGGTAGTACTTTGGAAATGATACTCCAATGCATTCCATATATCTTCAGATGACTCCAATCCTCTGATGTGTGGTAGCAAATGATCAGAGATTGTATTGTAGATGTAGGCTTTTGCACTTGCATCCTTCTTCTGCCAATGCTTTAAAGCATCAAGTTCCTCTTTCTTTGGTCGGCTTTCATCTTCAAATACTGGCTTCTCTTCTTCACCTGTTACATATACCATGAGATCCTTACTCATAAGTAAGGCTTCCATTCTCATTACCCATGCGGGGTAATTATCTCTGTCCAGTTTGTCAATGGAGATATGATCTGCCATAGTTCTTTCCTTCTGCTGCAACCTATGAGCTTAAAGGATAAAGAATAATACCTTTTGAAGTTCTTTGTGTATGAGGATACTTTTGAAGTAACCTTTTGATGCCTTGTGTCTTCAAATGCTTCACCTTTCAAACTTTAATGGAAAACTTTACAAAACTTCTCGTACCTTTGTCGTCTTCTGCTCTCGAGAATCTTTCTGCTCTGATACCACTTGTTGATGTATAAAACACCACAAGAAATGAATTAAGGTGACACTAGAACACCTCTATGGTCACCATTAACTCATTGCCACTCCAAACTTTGAGAAATGATAGCCTAAAGTGAGAACTTTGCTTTGACAGAAATTCCTAGTCACCGAAATGACATACCTTCAGTATTTTACTAATTTCTCCTAGCTCAAGTATTATTTCTCCATGAAACTTTATAGGCTGAAACTAGAAGAGTAGAGCTTTCCAACAAGCTATCATATGCATCAAACGGATCTCTAGAACTCAAGTTATGGCCTTCCCAAGATGACCCTGTATGACCTTCCCAAACTGGAAATTTTGCCTGTTTTAGTATTCCTGGGTGTCTAAAAATAAAAAATTCGATGCCTAGCATCGAATTTCAGTCAAGGTCGATGCCAGGCATCGACTTTGAGCTTTTTTAGGCCCTTTTTCTGCACCAGAAATAGCTTCTTTTACACACACATGAAGAAGACCACTTGTATGCTAGAAGTCGATGCCGGGCATCCACTTTATGCTGAAACTCGATGCCAGGCATCGAGTTGCTCCACAAACTTCATATTTTTAGAAGATTCAACAACCGTTAACACACAGAGAATGAAAAAATGACTTATTAGCCAAGATTCGATGCCAGGCATCGAATTGCTCAGAAAACATGAACTTTTGAATTCATCACACAGTAGGCAAGCATGGAGATGATGGAGAGAGACTCATACACAGAACTTTACTCAGTTCTTTCTCATAGCTATGAAAACTCAGAAGTTTTACAGATGCCTTCTCGCTCAGAGAAGCCCGACTATACACAGTCGTATAAAATGAACTCCTTCTTCTACTTCTTCTCTCTTGCTCTCTCTCTCTCTCTCTCTCCGCGTCAGTTGATACAAACTAACTTATATAGATTTTCGTATCTCGTGATTTTAAAGAACTTCTAGAACTAAAGGGAACTAACTTTACAAATATGATACACTTGTGAATTTGTCCCTTCACATAGGCATGGGGTTTTCTTCCTAAGATTTGAACTTCAAATATTTAACCAATTAGTGATTGTTTCTCCAACACTAAGCCTATAGAGTTTCTTACAAAATAATGCTAGGAATGATACCATTAAATTATTTGTATATACATAATGCCATATTACCCATATAATTTCTCATTCCTACACCAAGAGTTGTTGAAACATACGAGTGGGTTGGTCATGAGTTATCCAATCATGTGGAGTTACTAGAACAATTACAAGAAACACAATTGAGATCCATAGAAATTATTTATGTTGCAAGAAGATGGTAGAAATCTTATTATGATGCACATATCAAAGTTAAGGTTTTATAAGAAGGAGACAATGTTTTAGTGTATACACCAAAACAACAGGCCAAAAAGCTTCAAAGAGGCCATGGACCATTTTTAGTAAGAAAAATCTCCACTCAAGGTGCAATCAAGTTAACAACTTTGGAGGGTGATATTCTTGTTGAAGCAAGCAAACACAACTTTTACATGAATTAATGAGTTTAGACTAATGTTGGATGGTCTTGTACGTAGATCACTACTTTAGAAGCTTTAGAATTTGTGGCTTATATGTATTACTCACTTAAAGTAGGAAAGTTGTTCAAAAGCTAAGGAGAGTTATTTTTAGGATGCATGTAAAGAGATAGTTAGAGATTCACGAATTTGAGGCTCTACATGTGTTTATAAACACCCAAAGCATGGAATATGATGTAGAAGGCATGGAGAAGTTTGCTCAACCTCTGTACATGAGTTTTGTACTCAATACAAGTTATTCTTGAAGAGTTTTGTATCTTCTATCTGTGCCACAACTCTATATGTGAAAATCCATCAACGTGTTTTGCTTGGTTCTCCCTGTGTATTTATCCAAATTCAGTTTCATAACCTGCTATTGGTAGCTTGGAAGTCTACTTCAGATCTGTCAAGTTTCATTGCATTTGGTGCAGCTGTTTGTGCGCTATGATCAAAATACTACATGCTGCTATAAACTGTCAAATTAGGGTATCTAGACTTTTGTGCTCTGTTTGCATTTATGTTTCTCCTTGATTACTAAACCAAATGTTGTGTTCTTACATTCTTTGAAAAGCGCTGTGTGTCTACTATGCATGGTGTAAATCTCATGATCATTGGAGGTATAATTTCAGATTTATGATCTCTACAACAAAGCATGTTTTCTCTATAGCACCTGTTAAAGATGTCCCTGTTGGGTGTGTGTAGAAGTGCGAGAGACACACAAGAAGCACACACAAGGAGCACAAACGCAGTAAGACACACGAAGAAGATGACGGTTGGAATAGCTCTCTCTATTGATTGATGAACTGAACTGAAGTAAGAGCTGAATGATATCCCTAAGTACACAGTACCACCACATATGAGAGTATCAAGTATGTGGTAACATGGGGAAAAAACCTCTAGCCAGCACTAGGGTAAAAAGTGCCCATGTATAGGGAAAAGGTTCACATCAAAGCTACTCAAGGAACACATAAAAGTAACAAACCCCCCTGGATCGAATGATGTGAACACATACAGGGAGTGACAGATCAGCCCCCACAAGGTAATAAGCCTAAAGCTTTGTGAAAAGCTTCAAACTTTTCCCGTGGAAGAGCTTTGGTGAATATGTCTGCCACATTATCTTGTGTAGGCACATATACCAAATCAATATCCCCTGCATGAAGGCGCTCTCTCACATAGTGATAATGCACCTCAATATGTTTGGTCCGTGCATGAAACACTGGGTTTCGTGCAACAGCCAAAGCACTCTGACTATCTGTGAGAATATGCGTAGCAGCATCAATCTCCATGCAAAGATCCATCAATAGGCATCTCAGCCATATACACTCCACTGTAGCTGTGAAAAATGCCCTGTACTCAGCTTCACAACTCGATGTCACCACTGTAGGTTGCTTCTTACTCAACCAAGATATGCATGAGTCTCCAAGGAAAAAGCAATTACCACTAGTGGACACGCGAGTATCATAACAAACCAGCCTAATCACTATTTGTAAAAGCATGCAAGCATGGTTGAACATCTCTGCCATAAAAGAGACCTAAGCTCAAATTGCCTCGGAGATATCTAAATACACGTTTCACCGCTTGCCAATGCTTAGTGCCAGGGCTATGCATGAATCGACTCAATTGGGAAACTGGATACTGTATATCCGGCCTTGTGTTGCATGCATATATAAGACACCCCACAGCTTGCTGTTAAAGAGAAGTGTCAAATGCATCACTGGAATCCTCAACTGAGAACCTGAATCCTATCTCAGCTGGTGTGGAAACTGGCTTACAATCCTCAAAATCAAAATGCTGAAGTAGTTTTTCAACATACTTTTCTTGATGCATAATGATTCTCCCCTCAACGGATACAAACTGGATGCCAAGATAGTAGCTCAAAAGACCAAGATAATTGACATTAAAAGTATGCTGCAAATCAGCCATAAGAATGTCAAGTTTTGCATCACATGACCCAGTCAAGAGTATGTCATCAACATAAAGAACAAGCACTATAAGATCAGCCCCATTTTTGCATACATAGAGTGTGCTTTCAATCGGACTACATGTGAAGCCAAGAGCAATCAACTGCTTATGGATTTTGTCATACCATGCATGTGGAGCTTGCTTGAGACCATACAAGGCTTTATGCAAGTGACAAACCATATGCTCTTTCCCTTTCATAGAAAATCCAAGAGGTTGCTTCACATAGACCTCTTCTTGCAAATCACCATTCAAGAAGGTTGTTTTTATGTCCAATTGATGCACTTTCCAACCTCGATGGGCAGCCAATGCAACCACGGTACGAATGGTAGTCATGTGTGAAGTAGGTGCAAAATTTTCCTCATAATCAATGCCATATTGTTGTGCATATCCTTTGGCAACCAATATAGCTTTGTAGCGATCAATGCTACCATCAGATTTTCTCTTAATCTTATAAACCCACTTTGTACCAATGGCATTCTTTCCTTTTGGTAATTCACACAACTCCCAGGTACCATTCCTATGTATGGAATCCATTTCTGATTGCATAGCACTCATCCATTGTGGATCATCACATGCATCTTCAAAAGAAAGTGGCTCTTCATTACATGTTGTAGCAATAAGAGAATAATCCACAAAATTACTTGATGCATGGTGAGAGCTTGATCTTGTTCTACCAAGTAAAGGTGCACTCAATTTGCTGTCCTGCAAAGTTTGTTTCAGCCACTTTGGCATAGATTGTGCACTCTTGATAGACATGCGTTCATTATGTAAAACATCTTCAATATGTACATCATGCGTGGGCTGAATTTCAAGCTCATTTTCAGCCATATTTTGACGCAAATGTTCAGCCATATGTGGCTGGAAATTTCCAGCAGTTTGGACATTTTTTGACTGAAATTTTTCAACCATGTTTGGCTGGAAATTCTCTGCATTTTCAGCCCTATTTGGCTGGAATTTTTCAGCCCTTTGAACCTCAGTTGGCTGGTCTACATGGCCATAGTCAAGCGCACCATTTTGGAACAAAGCCATGAGTGTATCAAAGACATCTTGTGAGCTAACTGTTGGCAGTTTTTTGCATTCAAGTAGAGGGAAAACTAAATTTTCAGCAAATACCACATCTCGACTCACAATAATTGTGTTCGTCAATGGATGGTACAACCTATATCCCTTACTTTCAGCACTATAACCAACAAATATACATTTCTTTGCCTTGTCATCAAGTTTGTGACTTCGTTGTGATGGCACAAGAGCATATGTCAAACAACCAAACACATGCATATGACTAACCATAGGCTTATGAACATTCCAATCCTCATAAGGAGTGATGACTCTCAATGCTTTTGTAGGGTAGTGATTCAACACAGTTTGCACACATGGCCGCAGCTTCCATCCAAAATTTATGAGGAAGATTCTTTCCTTTAACCATACATCGTGCCATTGCAAGTAGAGTTCTATTTTTACACTCGGCAACACCATTTTTTTGAGGTGTATATGGCACCATACATTGGTGTGAAATACCTCTTTCACGAAGAAAAGCATTAAACTCATGTGACATGTACTCACCACCACGATCCGTGTGTAGAGTCAAAAGCTTTTGTGAAGAAAAATTTTCAGCCATAGCTAAAAATGCTTTGAAGCAAGAAAATACCTCATTCTTTGCTTTCATAGGATACACCCATGTATGGCGAGTAGCATCATCAATGAAGGTAACAGAATATACATGCTTCCCAAAAGATGGAGTCTTGACGGGACCACATACATCACTATGAACAAGCTGTAATTTTCTTGTAGTGTATGTATGACCATCTTTTGGAAAAGAAGCACGATGCATTTTTCCAAGAATGCAACCTTCACATGCATGCTTTTCAATGGACTCAAGTGTAGGCAAGCCAATAACCATGTCCTTCTTTTGCAAGTAGAGCAAACTATTGAAGTTTAAATGACCAAAACGAGCATGCCAAAGCTCCATTTCAGCCAGGGAAGAAGTATGAGCAACCAAGGCATTTGAGGCAGCCCTCTTGTATGTATCCATGCGATACAAACCATTACATAATGTACCGGACATCACGATAACATCACCATTGTTGAAATCATGAACCATACATTTATCATCAACAAATACATGAAGTCCAGCTTTGGCAATCAACGGAACTGAAATTAAGTTCTTCTTTATATCGGGCACATACAATGCATTTTTCAAGAGAATCACACCTCCATTTGCAGCCGTAAGCTCAATTTCTCCTACTCCAATGATAGGATAAGAGGCATAGTTTGCACACACCACATGTCCTCCTTTAGGTGCATCTTTCAAAGAGGCAAATTTTTTTTTGCATGATTTTATGTGCTTTGAAGCACCACTATCAAAGAACCAATCCGAATCAGCCTCACTCACAACCATACATTTAGAATGTAAAGAAGCATCATAATGGCATGTAACAATGCATGCCCAAAAATCTTGAGCCATGTTAGCTTCATCATTCTTTGCATTTGCTGAATTTTCAGCAATAGACATGCCGGATTCCTTCTTCTTTTCATTGAGTTTAGCAAGCTTTCTACACTCATCAATAGTATGACCAGCCTTCCGGCAATATTTGCATCTCTTCTTCTTTTGCAAATCACCATCATTAGAGGAATGAGTGGAAGAGGAAGCTTGAGGCTTTGGTTTTGATGAACCCAAAGCTGAACCATACTTGCTTTTTCCCTTTTCTGAGATAGCAAGTGCTTGCATTCCCTCAATCAAACCACTCCTATTCACTCTAGATTGCTCTTCTTGCAAAAGAAGAGACACAACCTCATCAAATGCATACATATTAGGATTTCCTTTTGCAACCATACGAAGTGTAGTAGCAAAGCTTTGAAAAGATTCCGGTAATCCTTTCAACAATGTAGAAATGAGTGATGCATCCGGAATGATCTCATCTATGTTTGCCAATTGCTCTTTCAAATCCTTGATGCGTGTCACATACACATCCACTGACTCATTTTCAACCATACATACATCCTCAAGTTGCTTCCTCAAGTATGCAACACGTGCTTCATTACGCACGGCATACAAAGAAGCAAGAGTGTTCCATGCCTGTCTCGATGTAGAACATGACCGAATGTGTGGAACTATATGACACTTCACTGAAAGCGCAATCAAAGCATGAGCTTGAGCATATTTTCTATCCCATCTAAGCTTCTCCTGTGTAGGTGGAGAAGGAGAAACCACTGTACTCAAAGAAGAAGCTCCATTTGTGACAGTAGACTGTGAAGTAGAAGCACTTGCCGGTCTTCGATCTACATCTACCACTATGTTCCAAAGTTGTTTTGCAACAAGAACATGCTTCATCATGTAAGACCACATTGGATAGTTAGTCCCATCAAGCTTATCTTCAGCTTGAAGCATGCCAAACAAGTCATTGTTGCCCGCCATTTCACTAAGGAACAAGAATGTGACAAAATCTTCACTTCGACGAAAGCTAAAATGAGTGCTGAAATTTCAGCTCACAAACTGTCACTCTGATGGCGATTCTGACTGCACGAATGGCTTCAAAATGGGGCTGCTGAAATTCACAATTCTATGCTCCGAAGTCGATTTGCACTGTTAAAGTGTGCGTGCACCGCGACACAAAAAACCAAAACTTGAGAAGAAGCTGAACATGCTCTAATACCACTGTTGGGTGTGTGTAGAGTGTGAGAGACACACGAGAAGCACACACAAGGAGCACAACACAGTAAGACACACGGAGAAGACGATGGCTGGAATAGCTCTCTCTATTGATCGATGAACTGAACTGAAGTAAGAGTTGAATGATATCCCTAAGTACACAGTACCACCACATATGAGAGTATTAAGTATGTGGTAACATGGGAAAAAACCTCTAGCCAGCACTATAGTAAAAAGTGCCCATGTATAGGGAAAAGGTTCACATCAAAACTACTCGAGGAACACATAAGTGTAACAGTCCCTCATACCTATATCTTCTAAGAGTCATATCTGAGTGCTCCAATGTCCATTTAGGATGATCTATAGCTCATTGGAAAGCTATTAATGTCTAGTATCTCCATTTAAAACAATTTTGAAATACTCTTTATATTTTTGGAGTTACGGCTTCTGCAAGCTAGAGAGGTTCTCTATTTGTCTCACCAAATTTTCAGAGAATAACCTGTGAGGTTCATCTAGCTTTCTGCTACACTTGAAGTTGTTTCAAACTCCTTCATTGGTATGAGAGCATCGCAACATGGGAGATATCTATCCTTCTATTGAGAAGCTTGATAGAACAAATTATCCAGCATGATCGATGATTATATTACAGGTGATGAAGAAAAGTCGGAGCCAGCAAATGTGTCGAAGCCCACCAGAGATGAGGTAGAAGCAATGAAGCAATGGAACAAGAAAGTTGCACTTGCAAGATCTATTATTCTTAACTCTATTGTAGATTTTTTGCTTCCACATATAAGAGGTTATGAATCAGCTATTGAAATTTGGAGTGATTTGGAAGATTATTTTTCTTCTTCGACAAGGGCTAGAAAAGCTCAACTTTGGGTAGAGTTTACAACCATGAAGAAGCAACCAAAACAATCTGCATCAAATTTTGTAACTAAACTAAAGGACATAGTAGACCAGCTTGGAAGCATAGGAGTTGAAATAGAGGAGGTGCAGATCATAAGACAAATTCTTACAGGACTTAGAGGTGAGAGATGGAAAGCTTTTGTGTTGAATGCAGAGTTCAGTCTTAATCATCATGTACCTGATATAAATCAATTGTTAGGGCATATGTTGACTTTTGAAGTTGATCTGAAAAATTTTAATGATAAGGGAAATCAATCTTCAGCCCTTTATTCATCAAAGACTAAAGGTAAGGCAGACAAAGGCAAAAACAAGAAGGATGACGAAGGCACTTCAAGTTCACAAGAAAATTTTGCAACGAGAGGTGGCCGATTCAATAGAGGTAATCAAAGAGGAAGAGGCAGAGAAAGGCAAGGAAGAGGTAGATCTTCTAACCTACTTACTTGTTTTGTATGTGGATCAGAGAATCACTTTGCACAAGATTGTTGGCACAATTATCAAAATACTAGAGGAAAAGGAAAGTTCAACAGAGGACAAAGAGCAAGAGGTTATGGCAGAAACCATGGAGGAAGAAGACAATACAACAACCATGTAGAAGATCAACAAGAAGAGCCAGAATCACTTTTGTTGATGAACCTGAGTACAAGTGCTCCTAGTACTGATAACAATGTCTTCTATATTGACTCTGGATGCTCCAATCATATCTCAGGTAATATATCTTTACTTTCAGATTTGGATTTACCGAAAGCAAAACATATTGTTCAGAGAGGAGATGATACAAATCATATTGTTGAGCAAGTTGGAAATGTGAAATCTTCACATGGTGATAAGAACCTTCTCTCCAAGGTGCTTTATGTACCATCCATCACCAAAAACCTCATAAGTGTTGGACAGATTGTCGAGAAGGGGTCTTCAAGTCAGATTTAACAAGTATGGAGCTTATCTGGAGGATCCTAGTCAAGGTTATAAAAAACTTGCGAAAGGAGAAAGGAAAGGAAGGTTATTTACTTTTGAAGTTCCAGGTGTTAATGAGTCAGCTCTTTTTGCTTATGGTTCTCAGACGCTCTCAGAGCTTGATCTATGGCACAAGAGATAAGGACATGTTAATGAACGGATCTTGAAAGATATGTCAAGGCATCAATCTGTGTTGGGAGTTCCAGATATATCAAAACAGCATATGATTTTCAAATGTGATGCTTGTTAGTTTGGAAAGTCACATATTTAATAAACAGGTTACCATCAAGAGCTTTACATGGTGTAACACCTTATGAAGTGTGGCATGGCAGGAGACCAAATTTGGATCATTGCAGAATCTTTGGTTGTCTTGCTTATGTTTATATACCATCAGAGTTGAGAGGTAAATTAGAACCAAAGGCAGAGAAGTGTGTATTTATTGGATATGATATGACTCAGAAAGGTTATAGGTTTTACAATCCTTCAACAAAATTATTCACAGTGTCAAGAGATGTTACATTTGATGAACAACAGTCATGGTATCAAGATAAAGGTAAAGTTTGTCTCTCATATGATTATGATGCTGAATTTCCTCTTTTGCCTAAAAGCAATGTGCAGATTCAAGAACAAGATAGTGATATTGAAGAAGAGCATGGTTCACCATTAAGCATGCATATTGGTCCTCAATCAAAAGGTAAACAAAAAGTTCGTGAATATCAGCCTGTTGAGTTTTCACCTCAAGCTTTAAGGAGATCTCAAAGAGAAAGAAAGAAGCCAGATAGATATGGATATGATACATCACTTTCTGCTACTACAAGTAAGCATTATGCATACTTAAGCAAAAGAAGAGGATGAACAGGTAGAGCCTCAATCTTATGATGAAGCTAAAGGAAAGTCTCAATGGGAACAATCCATGGTTGAAGAATTTGAAGCTTTGGAGGACAATCATACATGGGAGCTAATACCAAGGACAGATACACATAAGCTCATAGGAAACAAATGGGTGTACAGGATCAAAAGACATGCAGATGGATTGATTTCAAGATATAAAGCAAGGCTCGTCTTGAAAGGGTATGCTCAAACTTATGGACTCGATTATAATGAAACATTTAGTCCAGTAGCGAAGATGTCAACCATAAGGACTCTACTTGTTGTTGCTGTTTCAAAGAATTGGCCTTTGTATCAATTAGACATCAAGAATGCTTTCTTGAATGGCTATATTAATGATGAGGTGTATATTGAGCAACCTACAGATTTCAAACATCCAAAATATACAGATTATGTGTGTAAGCTGAGAAGAGCTTTATATGGACTTAAACAGGCACCAAGAGCTTGAAATTATAGGTTGGTTCATTATCTTATCGATAAAGGCTTTGAAGTATGTAAAGCTGATCCTTCTTTGCTAATCAAGAATACAGATGAAGGATCCATTTATCTTTGCATATATGTGGATGATATCATTGTTACAGGTGATTACTTTGAAGGCATAAAGAGAGTCAAAGATTTGTTAGAGCAGGAATTCAAAATTTCAGATCTTGGCAGATTAACTTATTTTCTTGGCATGCAAATCCTTTATACAGAACATGGTATATAAATTATTCAGAGGAAATACATAAAGGATCTGCTAAAGAAGTTTCAAATGGAGAATTGCAAAGGTGCAAGGACTCCTATGAAGTTGGAAGACTAGAGTTTTGAGCATGTATATTTAGAGAATCAAAGTCCAACACTTAGAGTGAAGGTGTATGCTTATGTCTCCTACAGATTGCCCAAAGTTTTTATAATCCTCTTTTGAGCGGTTTGTACTCATAATTTTAGCTTCTTTCTTTCATTTCATTGTGTGTCATTGTATGTGCTATTCTTTTTTCCCTATTGAGTCTTCAAATTGCAACCCACAGTGCATATTGCACTTAAGAGGACACACCACATTGAGCATATAGATCAAGAAATTGATCTACAACATTGCCTAGTTCTCAAGAATAATGCATTGCCTTCATTTGAGAGTCGATTCACGTACGCTCCTAACTGCTAGAGTATCTTGGTGCTCACTTTGATGTCCCATGATTGTCTCCAAAAGTGGACAGCCAACGAATCCTTGTTTTGTCCTGTAGTGACTTTAGACTAAAACAAAATTTTAAATTGGGGTGCCATACTTTCACTTCTGCATACGTTGTCGCTTCACATACCTTCACATTTTGCCTTTTAGTTTCTCAAATGTGCACCTAAGAGAGGGTTCGCCTGAACATTCCAAACACTTTTAAAAACACTTTTGAACCTTAGGGAATTACAGAAATACCTCTGCAACGTGCAACCAACTTTCTGCAATTATACCCTTTATGAACAATTAATTGTGCACTACCTGTGCCTTGACACCCGAACTTTGAACACTTTGACTTCACCCATGTTGACTTTGACCTTGAACAGGTTGGCTTTGATTGCTTTTGTCTTTGACTATGGTTGACTTTGATTGTGGTTAACTTTGACCAATATGCCTTTTATGGACTCAACAGTTGCCCACCACCTAATGGGCTCTCCGTTCGGGAGAGCTAGAACCCAAACCTGCAGCAAAGATGACACCATATGCCTGTGCTGCAAAATCTTCAAAAGGACACTTGAGCAGCAACCAAAATCCACTAGGAGCAGGAGAGACAACCACCAGAGAAGAACCAAAAGTAGACACGTTGCATAGAAAAGCAAAGGATGGTGAATGGAGGGTAGGAAGATGGGGGGGTGTGCATATGGGAAATTGTGAAACAAAAGTAAAAACAAAGTGAGAATAGACAATGTGGACCATGTGGGTAATGAAAAACACGTGAGAAATATGCTCAAAATATGTGGGTTTTGACCAAAAGTCATAGAAAGGGTGGGATTTTGGAAAAACTAAGGCAAAAAATGAGTTCAAAGTTGCCAAAATACATGAAAATGACCCCAAGATTGAAAAAAATGGCCATCCAAGGTGCAATCTAGAGCCAAAAGCATGGACCATAGAAAATAAAAAATATATATATTTTGGGGGGGGAGAACAGTGGGGGGGTGGGTGGGGCGACGGTGGGGGGTGGCTGGGGGGGCGGTGGGTGGGGGAATGGTCGGGGGTGGATGGGGGAACGGTGGGGGGTGGGTGGGGGAATGGTGGGGGGTGGGTGGGGGAACGGTGGGGGATGGGTGGGGGAATAGTGGGGGGTGGGTGGGGGGGAGGTGGGGGATGGGTGGGGGATGGGTGGGGGATGGGTGGGGGATGGGTGGGGGTGGGTGGAGGGACGATGGGGGGTGGGAGGGGGGGTGGTGGGGGTGGGTGGGGGAACGGTGGGGGGTGGGGGAACGATGGGGGGTGGGTGGGGGAACGGTGGGGGGTGGGGGGAGGGGGGGAGGGGGGGTGGAATGGTGGAACGGTGGGGGATGGGTGGGGGAGGGGGCGGTGGGGTGCAGTGGGGGGTAGGTGGGGGGGCGGTGGGGATGGGTGGGGGATGGGGGGGCAGTGGGGGGTGGGGGGTGGGGGGTGGTTGGGGGAATGGTGGGGGGGTGGGTGGGGAGACGATGGGGGGTGGGTTGGGGGGGCGAATAGGGGAGAGAGAGAGAGATTTTCAAAAAATAAATTTAGCCTCTAGGGGCCTTTTTTTTGGGTTAAAAATACCTTGAAATTAAAAAGAAAAAATGCTTAGAAAATATAAAAAGAAAAAGCAAAAAATTCAGGAAAAAATCCCAAAACATTTCCTAGTATTTCTAAGCCATTTTGCCACTCAAAACCACAAAGAGCTTCCTTTATATGTGCATTTAATTAAGAAAAGGGCATTGAAAAATATGAAACGGTGCTAGAAAAATTCTAAAAATGCCTGAAAAATTCCCAAAAATTTCCCAAAAAAATCCAAAAATTGTACCTATGCAAGGAGCTATGAAAGGGTTGCTAAATTTGCTAAAAAATCAAAGAAAAAGCATGAAAATGGATAAAAAATACTAAAACGTAAGCAAAAATGACATGAGAAGGCTATGTACAACATGGACAAATTTTGCAAGTTCCAGGTGATCCATAAATCTTCAGTTGTGTTGATGATAGGCCTTGAGCCTTGATATGTTGACTAAGAAAAACTCCTCCATAATCTCCAATTGTACTGCACTTCATTCGTTTTGTCTTCTTATTGGACACACTGATCATCTGATTGGGGTACCCTAAATCTTTCATTAGAATATAATCTCCTCCATACTGCATCTTTTGTATCTTTGTTTCATCAACTTTATAAATTAATTTGCAAAATTTTATTTTTACTATTCCAGCTTCTTCATCCCATGGAACCCTCTGTTTCCCAAGACTTGCAGGTACTCCTTCCTCATCCTTGTAAAGCCCTGCACTTACTATCATAAAAATTGACATAATAGATGATATCCATACCAGTATCCATAAAAAAGTGGTCATTGACATATGATTTGAAGTAGCTTCATCACTGCTGCACTTAAGGGCTTTTCTTTTCTTCTCTCTGCTATGTCCTTTGACTGAGACTGTTTCACTCGAATCACTAGCCTGAGTGATGTCCTCTTTTTCTTCATAGGCTTCCTCTCTACTTGAGTTTGGAAAAATCCCATAGCATGCAGATGTGTCTTTTGCGTGGAGTCAAGCCAACATGTTTTCTTCTTCATATAAATTTGCTTCTTCAAATAGATCTGCTTCTGGTTTGTCCAACAATTCTTCTTCCATACAAATACCAATTGTCTGCATCATGCTGGTATGTCTCTGATTGTCTGGTCCTTCTTCTAAAAATATCTGCTGTAACTCTTTTCCCTCCTGCTTTACCACATTGTGTCCTTGCCCAAGTCATGCAGCACATTGGCATGCCTTAACCAAGGTCTCCCAATTAATAGGGGAAACTTCCTTCTACCTGTGGCAGCCTTAAAACAACAAAGTCCAAGTTAAAGATGGTACCTTGTATCTTGACTAGGACTCCAGGGACCACTCCCATATGCTTTACTATGCTTTGGTGTGCCAGTGTTACAGTGAAGTTGGCAGGTCTTGAAGGATAGTTGAATCTTTTTCATGGTATGTTCAGGCATCAAGTTAATGCCAGAACCACCATCCACAATAACTCCTTGAAACTCATGACCTTTGATAGAGACTGTTAGCCGAGGGCTCTTATAATCTGAGAGGGGTGCTTCCCCTACAATTTTATCTTTATGCATAACAATAGCCTTTGCCACTAAACTTGTTGTGGACACCTCATTATCTGTAAGAGTTCTGACCTGAATTTCCCATCCATCTTTATGAAATAAAAAATACTGACCTCCTTTTTCATGGACTTGAGTAGTCTTGAAGCTTTTGATTCCTTAAGAGCATGGGCTCCAATTGACTTATCAAACTCCTCATGAGCCCTATTGAATGCATGCCCAATGGCATCACTGGTACATATGAGATCTCCTTTTTGCCTTGTATCTACACATGTGGTGGCTTTGTCTTCAGATGTCTCTTTGTCTTTATTCAATCCATTAATCATTGATTCTTGACCTATTTCTACTTGAGCCTTCCCCTTGCTTCTTGTCTGCACTGTAAAAGATTCAATTTCTTCTAATTGCATCACCCTGGTAGATGGTGATGGCCCATTGACTTGATCTAACATTTCTTCTTTGCGCATAGAAATCATTTGAATGTGGGGCCCAGATGAGGATGCTTGGTTCTTAGGACAACAATTAGTATAGTGGTCTCTAACCTCTGGGCAGTTCCTGCAAGGAGGGGCATTTTCTGGTAGAGTGCACCTACTTTGGTAGTGCCCACATTCTCCACATCTGAAACAAATAATTGGCCTCCTTGGCCCATTTCCAAAGTTATCCCTATGTCTAGGGTTGTAATTGTTACCTTGATTAGGTGCAGCCGCCATCCCATTTGCTGGTGGTATGGCTCCTCCTTGTGTCCAATATGTTGTTGCAGGCATTCCTGTTGATTGACATTCATGGGCCTCATGACCAGCTTTCCTGCAGAGCTAGCAAGTTACACTTAACAGAGGACATTCACTTACTATATGACCTTGCTTGCTGCACATGGTACACCATATCCCACTTTTGATGCCACCCCCTTTGAGTTCCTACAACTCCTGTCGCAGCTGAGCGAGTTCTTGTGCTTGGGCTTCCTCCTCCTTGTGTAGCTTCAATGCCTCAATCTCCCTTCTCAACTGAGTAACAACATTCTCCTCCTCTTTATGGGTCTTCCTTTTTAAGCCCTCCAACTCTTTCCTTAGCTGGAATACTCGATCCTCCATTTCTGTAGAATAGGGTAGTTGAGAAGAAATTGCTCCATATTGTTGCCTTATTTTCTCTAGTCGTGTAGCTGTATTGATGAACTCCTCTATGGTGACTGTTGGCAACACTAATTCCTTGATTTTACATTGTGTGGTCACTGGAAGTGGTTTAGCTAACCATTTCTTAATAAAGAAATCGTGTGGAGGATCTCGCAACTTAGCCATTAGTGCCTTGGCCCTAGTTACAAACTCTGGAAACTTTTCACCTGGACCCAGTCTCAAGTTTTCTAATTCCTTATGATGATCTCTGTAGTATTTCCATGTTGGAATTGAGTTTTGAATGCATCTTTCATTAGGTCCCAAGTGGTGAAATGGTTCTCAGCAAACTGGTTGAACCATTTATCTGCTAACCCTTCTAATGTGGCAGGGAAGAGTATCAAAAAGGCATCCTCTCTTCCCATCAAGCCTCTTATTTTGCATAGTGCTAAAAACCTCCTAATATGCTCGTCCGGATCCTCCTAAGCTAAGCCTTTAAAAAGAAGGAAATTTTATATTTAATCTTGAAAGTAGGGTTTCCAAATCTACCTGACCTGCCATGCTCTTTACTGATGAGGTTGACAAGAGTGGACTGGAGGATCTTCTAACAGCCTTCCTTCTTGTTGCTTTGCAGGTGACCCTCAATGTTTGAGACGGGGTTGCAGTCATGAGCTATTCATAATCCTCTTTAGGCTAAGAGAATTGATAAGAAAATTTACCTCTTAACCCAATGAAGTAGCACTGTCGGCACTTGAACTCTTCTACACTTTTCACTTTACTTCTCCTATGCTCAAATCTCCTTGGTGTCCCACCGAGCGTGCCAAATTTTGTTGGGGGATTCTTGTACCCAAAAGGGATTTGAGTGTTTGTAGGAGAAAAGGTAAAGACAAGAAGAAAGATACTCACAGGAAGCCTCTGTTGATTGATTATAAGAAGAAAAATACAATGGTGATGCACAATACAATCCAATGCTTCTGTGCAAAATCCCATAGAGTGCTCAATCACAAAATACAAAATACCCAAGGGTCTTGTTGCTGCCGGCCTTCTCTGCACCAGACCTCCACCTTCTCCAAGCCTGCACTTGTGCACACCTTGCACCAAGCTTCCAATAAGAGGGAGGGATGGACACCTTCTATCGGCATGTGCACAGCTTCAATGGGACCTTGGGATCTTTGGTTGTAAGCTTAGCACTTCTCTGCACACTTCTTAGTCACTCTTCATGCACACCTTGCACTTCACTTCTCTGTGTCGCACACTATGTGTCTCTTGCACTTCTCTCTCTTGCCTAGCTTAGACTATGCTCACCTTGCTTAGTTCTCAAGAATAATGCCTTACCTTCATTTGAGTGTCAATTCACGTACGCTCCTAACTACTAGAGTATCTTGGTGCTCACTTTGATGTCCCAAGATTCTCTCCAAAAGTGGACAGCCAACGAATTCCTATTTTGTCCTGTAGTGACTTTAGACTAAAACAAAATTTTAAATTGGGGGGCCATACTGTCACTTCTACGTACGCTGCCGCTTCACATACCTTCACATTTTGCCTTTTAATTTCTCAAATGTGCACCTAAGAGAGGGTTCACCTGAATAGGTGAACCTTCCAAAACACTTTTGAACCTTAGGGAATTACAGAAATACCTCTCCAACCTGCAACCAAATTTCCGCAATTATACCCTTTATGAACAATTAATTGTGCACTACCTGTGCCTTGACATTCGAACTTTGAACACTTTGACTTCAGCCATGTTGAATTTGACCTTGAACATGTTGGCTTTGACCGCTTTTGGCTTTGACTATGGTTGAATTTGACTGTGGTTGACTTTGATCAATACGACTTTTATGGGCTCAACAACTTTTAAACACTTTCATTGATTTGAAAGTTAAAGCATTAGCTACACCAAATCAGGTATCTAGAGGTTGTTCTTGATAGTTTTGATAGAAGATCTCTTTCATGGCAAGAAAGCTCATCTAAGAAGACAAATTTGGAGATTATATCATTTTTATTTTTAGCCAACACAAGGTTGGAAGTTTTTTTTATCAGATTTTGTACCTAGAGAGGTAATTTGGCATTCAACCAACTCAAGAAAAAGGTTGGTGAATTCAGTCATATCAGTCAAATTTGAAGCAGTGTTGATTCAGCATATGAGGAGATAGTAAAACATGCTTCTATGTTCACTTCCATTTATATACCATGTTTGTTTTGTCTCTTACTCTTAGCACTAGAGGAAGAGAAAAATTCATTTGAAGAAGTTAAGAGTGCTTGCTACTTCAAGATGAAGAGAACAAAAGGTATGGAAGAGAAGTTTGAAGAAGAAGCAGTTTCTTGTTTTGCATTATACTTGGTCATGTTTTAGTAGGATTTGGCAAAGAATTGCATTGAGAGAAAGAAAAGCAGCAAATATCTAAGACAACTTATATGTTTTGACTCATATGTACGAGTTATTTTTTAGTTGAAGCTTTTGAGCAGGCAACTTGTATGTTCCCTCAAAGAATTCTTGGAGTATCAATTCAGAGCTACTTGGTATATGACAAGTTGCAGAGAAGTATTTTTCTTCTTTACCTAACTATTGAGGTAAAAGAGTATTTGTAGCAGATGTTTGAGACTTGGAGTGAGCTTTTTTTGTTTGGAAAAGTTACCTCATATTCAGTATATTTAGTATACTCAAAAAATTTAGAGTTTTTAGGAGGAAAATTCAGAAAATTCAGTATTTTCAAAAAAATTCAAAAAAATTCAGATTTTTTATGTACTAATGAGATGGAGAATCTACTTTCTATGTTTGTCTTGACTTTTGGATACATGCTTGTATTCAAAAAGGTGTTCCATCAGATCCTATCACTTGATTGAGAAGTGGAGTTAGCCAAAAGAAAGTCAAGCAGATACTATCACATTTCACCCGGGAAGAATATGAAGATATGAAGTATCAACTTGCAAATTTTGGAGTTCTCAAAGTGAGATTTTGTCCACTTGTGTTCCACTAGAAGTTGCAGATTCTTGGGAAGGATTTAATTGAAGAAAATTTTTACAACTTTATGTAAGAAGCATGGAGTCATTCAAGTAGCAAATCAAACATTCAGTCATGAAGGTTTGATGAGAGCAGATTCTACATAGGTATTTTGTTGGAGAGATCATAGATCTTGAGTATTTTTGAGTCAGATGTCTATCCTTTGTTTGTAAAGTTCTGAACATTGGAAGAAGTAAGTAAAATATTCAAATTCTATCAGATTAGTGTTGCGGAGAGAAAGAAAAAGATACTTGTTATGTTGCAGAAAATTATGAATCCTAAAGTGCTTTCATCAAAGTTTTTTGTTATGATGTAATAGGATTAGCAAACTTTATTCTAGATTATGGGAAGCTGAGGAGTGGCAATGAAAGCTATTGGCATCTGCAGTGCTAGTAAAAAGGGGTTCAGATTATTTGTTTCAGACACATGTATTGATGTTATGGAAGCAATGCTAAATCATTGAAGATCAGATTTATTGAAAAGAAGGAAGACATTCCAAATTTCATAAAGTTTGATATACTTTGAAGAAGTTTGGATACTGGTGTTAAATCATGAAGGGGGTGGAGAAACATGAAGACTTATTTTCAGCCATATATGAAGGGATGCAGAATCTTACCTACATGTATGTAGTTGTTAGAGGATAGCGATGGTATTGTAATAGACGCAGAAGCTAATCCTGATAGATAGGCAAAAGAGAAAGAGACAGATAATACCAAAAATGATATGCTTACGCGTACACACAGATATCGAGTTGAAAATGTGCCTTACATTAGGTGACCGAAAAGGTCTTTTTATACAAAAATAGATAAGCTATTAGCCAATCAAAGAGGAGATAAGCTTCAGACGAGATTTCCCTCTTATTTGGAGAAGGTTCACACGAGATGAAATATCAAAGCTCATAGCCAAAAATCCCCACATTGAGCTTGATCATACAAATAGCTCTTTGGGAACTATCCTTTCCTCATAACTAGACTAGGGTGGTACAAAAATATGATTCCTTCCCATGTACAAAGAAGGTGGTACAATGTTTATATGCTTCCTTCAACAAACTCATGGGTGGTACAAATCCTTGCCTATAAATATGAGGATGGTACAAAGGGGATGTTTTACAACACATAATCATAGATGAAATCGACTTGAGCTTCTTCTTCATTTGTCTCCTCCGCTATGTTGACATTGCTTAGATGTTTGTTGAAAGCTCCTTTGTTGTTATTTGTTGATGTGTAAAACACCACAAGAAATTAATTAATGTGACACTAGAACACCTCTATGGTCACCATTAACTCATTGCCACTCCAAACTTTGAGAAATGATAGCCGAAACCAAGAACTTTGCTTCTTCAGATTTTTCTAGTCACTAAAATGACATACCTTTAGTATTTTGCTACTTTCTCTTAGCTCAAGTATTATTTCTCCATGAAACTTTAGAGGCTGAAACTAGAAGAGTAGAGCTTTCCAACAAGCTATCATATGCATCAAACGAATCTCTAGAACTCAAGTTATGGCCTTCACAAGATCACCCTGTATGACTTCCAAAAGTGGAATTTTTTCCTATTTTAGTAATCTTGGGTGTCTAAAAATAAAAAAGTCGATGCCTAGCATCGAATTTCAGCCAAGGTCGATGCCGGGCATCGACTTTGAGCTTTTTTAGCCTCTTTTTTGCACCAAAAATTGCCTCTTTTACACACACATGAAGAAGACTACTTGTATGCTAGAAGTAGATGCCACGCATCAACTTTATGCTGAAACTCAATGCTAGGCATCGAGTTGCTCTACAAATCTCATGTTTTTAAAAGATTCAACAACAGTTAACACACAGAGAATGAAAATAATGACTTATCAGCACAAACTCGATGCCAGGCATCGAATTGCTTGGAAAACTTGAACTTTTGAATTCATCACACAGTAGGCAAGCATGGAGATGATGGAGAGAGACTCATACACAGAACTTTACTCAGTTCTTTCTCATAGCTATGAAAACTCAGAAGTTTTACAGATGCTTTCTCACTCAGAGAAGCCCGACTATACTCAGTCGTATAAAATGAACTCCTTCTCTCTTTCTATCACTCTCTTCCACTTCTTCTCTCTCGCTCTCTCGCGGTGTCAGTTGATACAAACTAACTTATATAGATTTTCGTATTCTCATGATTTTTTTTAAAAAACTTCTAGAACTAAAGTGAACTAACTTTACAAATATGATACATTTGTGAATTTGTCCCTTCACATAGGCATGGGGTTTTCTTCCTAAGATTTGACCTTCAAATATATGTCCAATTAGTGATTGTTTCTCCAACAGCTCCCCCTCAATCACTAATTGACATTCCCTGTTTCTTCATATCATCTTCTTTTCTTTTACTCCTGCCATGCTTTTGAATCTGCTGGTCTTCACACCATCCAAGCTCTTTGTCATTATGTCTGCTATCTGATCTTTAGTAGAAATGTACTCCACTTCAATCTCCTTCTCCATTACCTTTTCTCTGAGAAAATGATAATGTATCTCTATGTGCTTTGTTCTTGCATGAAAAACTGGATTTGCTGCAAGATAAAGTGAACTCATATTATCTCCATGTATTGTAGGTGTACCTTGATCAATGCCTAAGCTCTTGAACAATGTCTGCATCCATATGACTTCCTTAGCTGCTTCCACAAGTCCTTTGTACTCTGGTTCAGTTGATGATAATGCTACTGTATGTTGTTTCTTTGAACACCAACATCTGAAGTACCTGTGATTATAATGTCATCTACATAAATACAAATGTATATTGTACCTTCCTCTGTTCTTCTGATAAGTAGACTTGGGTCTGCTTTTGAACTTTGATATCCAAGTTCATTCAGATACTTCACTAGTCTATAGTTCCATGCTCTTGGAGCTTGCTTCAATCCATACAATGCTCTTCTCAACCTGCAAACAAAATTTGGATACCTGGAATCTATAAACCCTTGAGGTTGTTCCATGTATACCTCATCTGATATGTATCCATTCAAGAATGCATTCTTTATATCCAATTGACTTAGTGTCCATCCTTTTGAAGCTGCAATAGCAATGATTGTCCTTATAGTTGACATCTTAGCTACGGGACTGAATGTCTCATCATAATCTATGCCATAGGTTTGGGCATAGCCTTTCACCACCAATCTAGCTTTGTATCTGGCTATACTTCCATCTGCAAGCTTCTTCACTTTATAAACCCATTTATTTCCAATTACTTTCTTACCATTTGGTTTAGGAACAAGTTCCCATGTCTTGTTCTCCTCCAGTGCATTAAACTCTTCCTTCATTGCTTCTTCCCATTGCTTCTTACCTTTAGCTTCATCATAGTTCTGAGGTTCTTCATCATCTTTGACCATATATGCATAGTTCTTCTGAGTTATGTAAGAAGTATCATAAGAATACCTTTCTGGTTGCCTTCTAGTCCTGCTTGACCTTCTTGGTTCACATTCTTCATAAGTTTCTGGATACACCTCTTCATCAAATATAGGAGCTTCTTCATTCCTTCTTGTTAATCCACTTTTGGATGTACTTGCTTGCATATAGTCTTCATCTCTATTTACCTGCACAATTGATTTTCCTTTCTCACATCTTCTTACCTCTTCTTCAAATTCTTCAGCTGTATGACTTTGATCTGCATACCAACTTTTTTGTTCATCAAATGTAACATCTCTAGAAACAAGAAATTGTTTTGTTAGAGGATTCCACAACCTGTAACCCATCTGTTTTTCATCATAATCAATGAACACATATTTTTCTGCCTTTGGTTCAAGTTTATGCCTAAGGTGTGATGGCACATAAGCATATGCAATTGATCCAAACACTCTACAATGATCTAGTGTTGGTTTCTTACCCCACCAAGCTTCATATGGAGTCATTCCATTTAGAGCTGCACACGGTAATCTATTCACAAGATATGTGGCTGTATTTACAGCCTCAGCCCAAAGATAATTTGGACAATTCTTCTCCTTCAGCATAGCTCTAGCAAACTCAACCAAAGTCCTGTTCCTTTTTTCTGCTACACCATTTTGTTGTGGTGTATACCTGCAGGTTATTTCTCTCTTAATACCTGCATTCCAAAGATAATCATTGAACTCTTGGGAGAAGTATTCTCCCCCTCCATCAGACCTCAGTCTTTTAAGCTTTTGACCTGTGACTCTCTCTGCATATGCATGAAAATGCTTGAAAGCTCCAAACACTTCTGATCTTTCCTTCAAAATATATAATGTTATCCATCTTGTAGCATCATCAATGAAAAGAACATAATACCTTGAGCCACTGATAGATCCTTCTTTTGTTGGTCCCCATACATCTGTATGAATGAGCTCAAGTACTCCATCATGTTTGAATCCTTTCTTCTGAAATGGTAACCTCTGTGCTTTACCCATTCGACATGCTTCACATTTATAAACCATATGTTGACTTTGCACATTTGGTAATCCTAGTATAGAATGATTAGCAACCATAGCTTTAATTCCTCTTTCATTGAAATGACCTAATCTCTTATGCCAGAGATCAAGTTCTGTAATCACTCCTTCACCATGTGTAAGCAAAGCTTGACCAATGTTCCCTTGTACTCTTAAAGTAAAGAGTCTACCTTCTTTCTTACCAGAGACAATCTGATTATATCCATTATCTGGATCTTCAACAAATACTCCTTCATTTGTAAACCTGACTTGAAAACCTTTTTCAACTATCTGTTCCACACTAATCAAGTTTTTAGGTATTGTAGGAACATACAAAATTGGTTAGAAAATCTGCTCCACTCTTGCATTTCACTTTTCCAATTGAATGTACACTATGTCTTGTATTATCACCAGTTTGAATTGTGTGACTAGAAATGCCTTTTTCCAATTCTGACATCAATTC
>CM035440.1:27455423-27502923 GCA_020310875.1 Ceratopteris richardii
TGCATGAACATGCATGTGTGCATGTATAACTACATGTTTCATACATAAGCATATGTATGAATGTAAGTATGCATATAGGGATGCATGTGTGTTTTTGTATGTACTCCTACAGAATGTAGGCATTCATTTGTGCATACTTAAAAGCATAATTGAATGCATCATAAAAAAATGAAGATATACATACATGTGGTATATATGTGTTTATGTACATGTGTATATGCACGAATGGATGCATGAATACACACACACACACACACACACATATATATATATATATATATATATATATATATATATATATATATATATATATATATATATGTATGTATATATATGTGTGTGTACACACACATGCACACGTATACATGCTTTCACTTACTAATACATATGCACATAGATGCATACATGTCTGCATATACACATACCAATGCATACATATACAAATACATTTGCATACATAGGTTTACATCTACATGTATAGATATACACATGCAAACATGTATATATTTACATACCTCTATATACCTATATAATATCATACATATAGAAATGCAAATACTCACACCTACATGCAGTTATATCCCTACACTAATTCATATATGTGCATAGACACATGCATACATGCATTGCAACAGATCCATTAGTATATGCATGTCAATATATGTGCATATATGTCTTATATGTATATATGATGCAAATCACTTGCATATAAAGTGAATGTCTCATACAAACATTACATCATGTGTATATAATATGTATACAAGCACTTGTATCTATCCGTTTATTTGCATATACATACATGCACGTTTAAAGATACATTTATGTATCATGAGAATGCATGTCAATTCATTCATACGTCATACAATATGCATGGAAATAAACTCTTGAGTATGATGCTTTCATTTGCATCAAGAATTTATCAAGAGGTGCAAGTATAATTGTATAAACTACAAAGTTTCACAAAATTGTATGCACAAGATTGTGCTATATTAATATTCATACACAAGCATCACATGCTTCTGTGTATATGGTTCAAGAAAAAATATTGAGACAATGGAGAAAGCCCTAATAACAAGTTTGCTAGTCATGAATTAGTGAGTTATTGATATCTTCATCAATGTGCACTAGCGAACTCGAATCCAGTGCATTATCCATGACATTAATTTATTGAAAATCGATGAGCATGTGTAAGTAATCATGGAAAAATCAAAATATGAGTTTAAAGAGTGAAACGTCTAATCAAAAGTGTCTAAACAATTTGGGACATAGTGAAAAGATAGCAACTTGACAAAGTTTTGAATGTTTCTTTTTAATGGAATTTCCAAATTAGTTTAATCCATTAGTTTCTATCCTTGTCTTTAATCCATTCAAGTTTCTTTAAGATTTTTGGATACTATTTCAAAGTCCAAATCACCTTTGTACTAGAGGTGTTGTTAGTTTTTTTTGTAGAACCTAAACTAAGTGACATGGGCTTGTTTGCAAGGGAGTTCTCCAAATTGCCAAGCCCAAATCAAATAAGTTTTTTGGCAAGGAAAGTTTCTATAATAAGGTATTAAGATACGAAATTTGATAACTAATGGAATTTTATGATAAGAGACTGCTCAAGAGAAGATTGGTCAATCATTGCTTGCCCACTACTCACTCAGAGTGCCAAGCTAGCTGATTCCAATTCTACCAAGTGGAGCACTACTGGTAAGCTAAGAGCTCTACACACACAAAGGGAAGGCAAAGCTTCAGCTGTGCATTCCTTCCTCGAGTCTCTCTGAGCTTGTCTTTGTTGAAGGAGAGGTCTACTTATATAGTTTTCTTGGAAGTGAAGGATAGCAAAAGGGACAAAATTAGTTTCTTCTTTGGCAGGTTCTCTAACAATTTTAGTACTCTGGAAACTTCCTTCTTGGTCCACTTTTCCTGCGCCATCACTATCTTCCAAATTCTGGTATTCAACACCGTCCACCGTCCATGAGTTCTCCGCATGCAAGTGGCTGAAAATTTAGACAATATGGAGATCTGGAAAATTTAGTCTCCTTTTTCAAGTGAAAAAGTAGACTAAATCAAAAGTACACCATTTTCTTTCAAAATAGACTACTTTTGAAGTAAGTAGACTAACTTCATAAAAATGGTAAACTTTTCAGTAGGTCGACTAACTTGTAAAAGTTGACTTAAAAAAAATAGACTACTGTGAGAAATTGGTGAACTTAGGAATTTAAACTACTTAGAGAATTGGTGAACTAGGAAAATTAGACAACTTAGGAAATTGGTGAAATGGGGAAATTAGGCAACTTGGGAAAATAGGTGAAATGGGAAATTAGGCAACTTGGGAAAATAGGTGAAATGGGAAATTAGGCAACTTAGGAAATTGGTGAAGTGGGAAAACGATGAGGTAGGAAATGGGGAATCTGGCCTTCTTCATGAACTGATGAGCTTGATCCCCTCTTCTCCAATTTTCTTGCTCTTCGCTTCCTCTGCTGCTTGTCTTGTACTTGGCTTTTGCATCTTGAAAAGCAAAACTAAAATACATTATTTTAAGGGTATATCAAAGTACCCTGCTACAAGTTGCCCACCACTTAGACATTCTCTGTCCTCGAAGAAAAATAGTACTCTTTTTTTTCTTTCTCTTTCTCTTGTTGATATATTTAGGTAGTGATGTGTGTGAACACTCTAGGACTGCCGGGGCACTTTTTTCCCTCTTTAGGAGGTTTTTTTCCCCTGGCTTGTATATACACCTATTGCCCTAATGGGCTACTTATCTTTTGTACATTCTCTAGTAATACATTCAGTATTGTGTGTTTGTGCTCCAAGCTTCTTCTTCTTCCTTGTGGTGTTCGCGTGCTTCCGCAGACGTCTATCTCCAAAAATTGGTATCAGAGCAGGTCGTCGCTTCTTCTAGGGTGCCGTCGACACTCCTCCGTTTGCAGTCTCAGATTCGCACGAAATTTGGTGAGCATACTCAGGGTGTTTTCGAGATCAAAACTGCTTCGCTCTGTGGTGCCGAAATCGCGATTTGACCTCGTTTCGGCCTCCGAACGCACTATCGCAGCGCTTGTGCAGGCTATTTCGTTCTTTTGTGCCAAAGGTATATACCAGTTTCTGTTCGTCAGTTTAAGCGTCTCAAAGTCTACTACAGGTCTAGCAGAACTCGTCTGGGCAGTTCTGTTCAACTTTTTGAGATACAATCAATTTTCTGCATCAAGGTATTTTAGTCACCGGCCATGGCTGAAAGCAGTGATGTATTCCGTATGTTGGTTGTTGAGGATAAGTTGGATGGTACCAACTATCCATTATGGGCTTATATGATGCGACATGTACTGGTTGCAAAAGGACTGTGGAACATTGTGCAGGGTGTTGAAAGACGTCCTGTTACACCTACGACTACAGGTACTACAAATACAGGTGCTGGAGGTGTTGGAGCTGATGAAGATGGTGTCGAAGATGATATTCTGCAGATTCTTGTTCGTGTTGTTGTTTCTGTTGCACCTACTATAGAGCAGATTCGTTGGGATGGCAGAGATGCCCAGGCACATGCATTGATAGCTTTGTCTGTCAAACGTGCCATTATTCCTCACATTCGCTCTTGTAGAACAGCAAAGGATGCTTGGGATACACTTACCACTTTGTACCAGGCTAGGAATGAGGCTCGTGTTGCTTACCTCCGAAAACAGTTGGAGAGTGAGCACATGAATGAAGGTGATTCTATGGATAGTTTTCTCACAAAGATCAAAGACCTGAAGGAACAATTGATTTCTGCTGATGAGGTTATACCAGATAGCTCACTTGTGCAGACCGTTCTGAATGGTCTTCCTGATTCATATCAGAGTTTTGCCTCTACTCTTCGGTTGATGATGAAAGGCAATCCGAATGCCTTGCCATTTGAGGAATTGGTCTCCGTTCTGTTGCAGGAAGATCAGTCCAGGCAGAAGAGGTCCATTATGCGTGTTGCAGATCAAGCTTTCCTGGCTAGTCAGAAGGGCAAAGGAAAATAGAGCTCTTCTACTAGTAAGCAGAAATCTGCCAATGCTGCACAATCGAAGAACCAGGATAAAGATGAGAAGAAATCAGAAAAGCAGAAATTGTTCTGCAAGTACTGTAAAGGAAATGATCATATTATAAAGAACTGTCCAAAACTGGCTGCTAAAGAGGCAAAGAAGAAAGAGGCTGGAATGGTTGTTGCAGAGGCCTCTACACCAAAAACAGAGTCTGCAAATCTTGTGCAGGAAGAAGAATGGGCGTTTACTACTATTTGCAGTTTTGACCCATCTTCTCATGATCAGTGCATGTCTGCAGTAGACTCAGATGTTTGGTACTTTGACAGTGGGGCGACCAAACATATTACCTCGCAGCGCAGTTTCTTCTCTTCACTCGAGCGTGCCCCTACAGGGAATACTGTCACATGCGCCAATAACTCCTCTTATCCTGTTATGGGAGTTGGTAAGATCATTCTGACTATTGCTGATGGTAGTTCTTTCACTTTGTCAGATGCTTTATTTGTGCCAGGGATCAAAAAGAACCTATTATCAGTTTCTGCATTAGCCAAGATTGGCTTGGTTGTGAAATTCGTTGATGACAGGTGTACAGTCCATGATCTCTCAAATGGCGATGTGATTATTGCTTCTGGCATTTTATGTCGTGGGCTGTATAAGCTCATAGACTATGAAAGATCTGTGAATGATTCGGCATGTGCAGTTCATGATTCTCAGGCTATGTCAGATGCAAAGCTTTGGCATGCACGCTTTGGTCATCTGAATTTTGCTAGTTTGTTACGCCTGCAAAAATCTGAAGTGGTGTCCTCTTTGCCCAAACTTGAGGCACCTGGAAAACATGTTTGTGAAGGCTGTATTTTGGGCAAAATGCAGCGTTCTTCCTTTCCAAAAGATGGTTCAGTTCGGGCTATGCTGAAATTGCAGCTTGTACATAGTGATGTCTGTGGTCCTATGCATACACCCTCTTTTGGAAATTACCTTTACTTCGTGACTTTCATTGATGATTTTTCCAGGCATGCATGGGTATATCCACTCAAAGCAAAGTCCGAAGTGTTCATGTGCTTCAAACAGTTTTTGGTTTTGGCTGAAAATTTGTCAGCATGTAAAATGGGCACCCTCCGTTCTGATCGAGGGGGGGAATATATGTCTTCAGATTTTACTGCATTTTTGGTTGAACGTGGGATAAAACACCAGTGTACAGTATCGTATACACCTCAACAGAATGGAGTTGCTGAACGAAAGAATAGGTCACTCATGGAGATGGCGAGGTGCATGGTCAAAAGTCAGGCTTTACCACATAGTTTCTGGCTGGAGGCTGTCATGCGTGCAGCATATGTACTGAACAGGTGTCCCACTAAAATTGCAGTCTATCACTCCATATGAGGCTTGGCATGACCGCAAGCCATCTGTTGCTCATCTGCGTGTTTTTGGTTGTTTGGCATATGCATTAGTGCCTGAACAACATCGCAGAAAATTAGATGATAAGGCAGTAAAATGTATTTTTGTTGGGTATAGTTCTAAAAGTAATGGCTATCGTCTGTATCATCCACAGACTAAACGCATTCTGGTTAGCCGT
Source organism: Ceratopteris richardii (assembly GCA_020310875.1). Lineage (NCBI taxonomy): Eukaryota > Viridiplantae > Streptophyta > Polypodiopsida > Polypodiales > Pteridaceae > Ceratopteris > Ceratopteris richardii. The sequence goes on from CM035440.1 coordinate 27,460,977, forward strand.
GATGTTGTCTTTGTGGAAGATGCTATTCAGCCATTGCTTTCATGTACTAAGGAGACATCTGTTAGCTCCAAAGACATGTATGATACTTTGATGCCTCTTTTTACAGGTGGACAGGCTAGTGCTGGTCCTAATGAGGTAACTTCTCAGCCTTTGCAGGTTTCATATGATGATGTAGATCATTCCATTTCTGATGCAGATTTACATGATGCACTTGTTGATGAGAGAGCTGATATTGAGCAGGCAAAAACTATGCCAAAATGGCTGGTGTAGACTTTGCTTGACAGCAAATTAGATGCACCTTTGTCATATCGTACTCGTTCAGGCTCTCATAGTGCCTCCTTTGCATCAGATTGCTATGCTATGGTTGCATCTAGTCTCTGTGATGAGAATGAGCTTGTTTCTTTTGATGAAGCACAAAATTCAGAAAATTGGATGGCTGCTATGCAATCTGAATATGATGCTATAATGAAGAATGGTACATGTTCTTTATGTGACTTGCCTCCTGGCAAGAAGGCCATTGGCACTAAGTGGGTATACAAGCTGAAGCGTAAACCTGATGGTACAGTTGACAGGTATAAGGCTAGGCTTGTTGCAAAGGGTTATGCACAGGAAAGAGGCATTGATTTTGATGAGACCTTTGCACCTACATGCCGTATGACTACTGTTCGGAGCATTTGTGCACTTGCAGCCCATCAAGGTTGGAATGTACATCAGTTGGGCATTAAAACAGCATTTCTGAATGGTGACTTGCATGAAGAAGTGTATGTTTTTCAGCCCCGTGGCTTTGTGCAGAAAGGGCATGAAAACCAGGTGTGCAGGTTAAAGAAGGCATTATATGGTTTAAAGCAAGCACCACGTGCTTGGTATGAGAAGATACATGCCTATCTGATTGCACATGGTTTTGAGAACAGTCCAACTGAAAGCACCTTATATGTTAAGCGTGCTAATGATGTGCTTCTGATCATTGTTGTCTATGTTGATGACATGCTGCTCACTGGTCCTATTGAGACACATATTGCTGATTTTAAGGCTGATTTGCATGCCTCATTTGAGATGTCTGATTTGGGGCATTTGCATTACTATTTGGGCATTCAGTTTATGCACGTTGATGGTGGAATGGCTTTGTGTCAAACGAAATATATTGACACATTATTGCAACGTTTTGGCCTTGAAGACTGTAAGCCTATTGCCACTCCTATGGAGACAGGTTTACGATTGAGTCTTCATGATGTTGGAGATGCATTTGATGTTGTTCTCTATCAGCGGGCTGTTGGATGCTTGATTTACTTATGCATTACTCGGCCAGATATTCAGTTTGTTGTCTCACAGATGAGCAGGTTTATGCATTGCCCAGGAGTCACGCATTGGAAAGCGATTAAGCGCATCTTTCGCTACTTGAGTGGTACTCGGCTACTTGGGTTGTTTTATCCCAAGGGGGGATCACTACCGCCAGATTTGCATGCTTTTTCTGACTCAGATTGGGCTGGTTGCTATGACACTCGTGTGTCCACCAGTGCTTTTTGCTTCATGCTTGGTAGCTCATGTATATCTTGGTTGAGCAAGAAGCAGCCTACTGTGGCCACTTCCAGTTGTGAGGCTAAGTATAGGGCAGCTTTCATAGTGACTGTTGAGTGTGTGTGGCTCAGACGCCTTATGGCTGATTTGGGTGTTGGTCAGTCTTCTGCCACCACCATCTTCACTGACAGTCAGAGCGCATTGGCAGTTGTGAGGAACCCTGTGTTCCATGCTTGCACTAAGCACATTGAGGTGCATTATCACTATGTCAGGGAGAGGTTCTCTGCTGGGGAGATCAGCTTGGCATATGTGCCTGTTAGCAGCAGACAAGGGAGTCAACGAAGATCTGGCAAATAGGCCAATAATTTTCTTCAGGAAGAAAGTACGTATGAGCATTCACGCAGATCTAGCACTAAGGCAACCTTAATGTTTCAAAACCTCTACACCAACTAAAAGTGATTCTCATCACTAAACACCATTGTAAATACCATTTCATCTTTTTGTAGCTCCATTTTGTGCAAGCCAAGGAGTCCTTGAGCTTGAGGAGCTTTAGAAGTATCTACCTGCCAATTTTCGTATTTTTTAGATCTCGTTTGAGCCCTCAAATAAGCCCTGGAACCTAATTTTTAACTAGGCCGGACACTAGGTCTGGACAGGGCCAAAGCTAGTCAAAAACTATAAAAGGAGCTAGAGAGCTCATTTTTGAGGTTAGATTGTAATTGAAACGAACTTGTAAGAGCTTTTTGAAAGTAATCTAAGAACTCCATTGATTCTCCCTCTTTGTCTTGCCGTGCGAGCGCGTGTGTGTGTATGTGTGTGCATGCTTGTGTGCTTCTCACTCACGCACTTGTGCCGCCACTTGCTCGAGGTCTTCATACCATCCTCACGTCTTCCCGGATTGACATTAAAGGAGGTGCTACTCATCACTGAGCTACACCAAATTTTGGCGCCGTTGCCGGGGATCGAGCCTTGAGGACGAGCGTGTGATGGTAAGACGTAGAGTTGACGCGTTGGAGTTGTAGGTATTTTCTTCACTCTCATCGATTTTCTTTTACTTTCTTCACCATCTTCATCACCATCATCATCATCACCATCTCCCACCTCCATCTCCATCATCGCGAAAATTTCTGTTTTTTGATCATATCTCCATCTCCACCTCATTTCCCTCATTCCACTTGTGAGAGAGAGCGAGATAGCGATATTGCGTGCGTGTTTTCTTGCATGTTTCTTGAGCTTTGTGCAGGTACTTGCTGAATCATCATCCCCAGCTCTCTGCGCAGGTACGAAACTCATCGAATCTGTCTCGCAGTCGCCAGCCTCTGTCGATCGCGATTGACAGAAATTTCGATCATTTGGTAAAACAAAGTGCACCACTAGCACAAGCATGATGAGCACATCCCAAATCACCTAAAACAGTAGAAAAATTCCGTGTTCTTCTATCAATCGCGACCGACAGCCTCTGTCAATCGCGATTGATACTGTCAATCGCGATTGATACCGTCAATCGCGACCGACAGACCCTGTCAATCGCGATTGACACCGTCGATCGCGATCGACAGACTTCACGACCGACAGACTGCCACGTAGGACCCTGTCAATCGCGATTGACACCATCGATCGCGATTGACAGCCACGACCGACACCTCTGTCAATCGCGATTGACACCGTCAATCGCGATTGACTGAAATTCAACGATTGATTGACTTTTGCGCGTATCCACGTGTCCATCGCGACTGATAGGCTCCCGATTGACTGAAATTTCGGCGAAAAATCCGGAAAACGTGTCAATCGCGATTGATACCGTCGATCGCGATTGACAGCCACGATCGACTCTGTCGATCGCGATTGACACCGTCGATCGCGATTGACACTGTCCATCGCGACTGACAGGCCCGACGGACACCTCTGTCAATCGCGATTGACAGACCTGTCGATCGCGATTGACAGGCTTTTTCGGCCAAAAATTAGGGTTGTTTTGTTCAAAATTGGGATAATTGTGGGGCAACATAGTCAATCCATTAGCACTTTGGAGGTTCCTACGCTTGAGATTTGGGAGAAAATCCTCGGATCCGTCAGCCAGATTGAATCCTGTTTTAACCGCCTAAACCCTGAACAGTCATAACTTTTTCATACGAAATCCATTTTTTGAGCTCTAGGGCTTGTCGGAAAGCTCGTGGCATATACTACACGCCCTCAACTGTTTTTCATAAAGATAATGCGTTGATTTTCAGATAGGGTATTTTGAAGTTGACCATACCCAGGGGGATCAAAGTCAAGGGTCCTTAGAATTGTCTTCTTAAAAATCTCTATACAAATTAGTGTTTGTGCTTCAGGAATGGAAATCATTGGTTCTGTCTTTGGAATTTAAATCTTAAAGCTAACTTTGGAACTCCTACAGATCTATTGAGAGCATCGAAGGGCATTCTAAGCAAGTGTAAGTGCAAGCTTGGGAACACACTTCCTGGGCATTCAAGGGCAACCAAGCAGGAAACAAAAGGTTGGAATATTCTCAACTCCCTCTGTCATTTTTTAGCTCAGGCTAAGTACGAATAGTGCTAGAGGTAAGTCAGGGCAACAATAGGCAGGTATCAAGTTGAAGACTACCTAAAAACTCAAGTTCAAGCTAAAAACCTAATCTCTGTATTGTTGATAACATAAAGGAAAAGAACCTTACGTGGAACGATCAATTCCAAGTACGGAAAATACTCAAGTATTCCTGACGACGCAATACCAGATAAGATCATAAACATAAAAACTCACTAAAAACGAATCAAGTAACTGAGACCAATTGATCGGCAACGAGGTTGTACTCTGGGCAAGAATTGGGCTGCTTAGATAGGCATATGAACCTTAGATCAGGACGACATCTTGTAAGGGAGAGACAAAGCCTTAGGTCTTCAGAGGCTAGTGTTAACCACACTGCTAGGTCTTGGGCCCAGCAGTTGAGCCACCACTCGTACTACCCTAGCTCTGAGACTAGTGCATCAGAGATGTCTCAAGGCATGGACAGACCTACAGGAAGTTCAGGAGTGCCTTACTTGTACAGGGTAGAAGGCCCTTACAAAACAGAGTTGGAATACCTTAGGACCAACCGATTAGGTGCTAGCATCTATGAGGACGGCCTAGGAAGATCTGTGGTACAGATTAGGAATCCTGATCAATCCATTGGATTGGAGCACCCAACTGTCAAATTTGAAAACGGTGCATACCTGGACAAGGAAGGAACCATATACGTAGTCACCAGTCACCCAGATAGGACAGATGAATTTGGAAATGTAATCCCTGAAGCGGACTTAGGTGACTTGGAACAAGGAAACATGGGTGCGGAACCTAGAACCCCTCGAGGCAAATCTGTTCTCACTAGGATTATCACGCCTGAGTGGGTTCCCCAAGACAACAAGAGCATAGAGTTGCTCCTCAATCGAGAAACGGACGAAGCCTTTTGGAGATATAAATCTAATCAGCCAACTGATATAGGAACTATCATGATCTATGAGTTTAAGGATCCGGATAGCCCAGGTAGAGTGACCTACTTAGATCACACTTCGGAAAGGATCTTTGTGGTGACAGAAAATGATAGACATGCTTACACTTGGAAGGGTGAATTCATTTTCCCCCAACCAGGATCGAATGTATCCTATGGTCACCCTGGAGCTGGAACATCCCAAGTTCATGGAACCCAAAGAGACAGAAGTAGAGATAGACCAGAAGTAAGCTTTGCCAACCCCGTGGGCAGAGAAAGAACGAGGACGGAGACGAATAGAGTAGAACCAGAAATACCTAGGGCTCACCGGAATCAGAGAAATGTGGATGGATTCCCTATGCTGAGACCTAGAGAGCACACAAGAACTCTGAGACCAACCCAGCTAGTTAAGTCCATGAAGAATTACTTTGATGGCACAGGAGATCCCTATGATCATGTGGCTGAGTTCAAGCAAGTCTTGAGAGCTGAACAAGTGGAGGATCTATTCACGCAGTATAATGCCTTCGGTCTAACCCTTAGGAACACAGCACTTACATGGTTTCAGCCATTGGATGAGCGACAGTTCAGGAGCATAGACCAACTCTTAGAGGCTTTCATCGTAGAGTTCTCTAAGAGTGGCATAAGACACAATACCTCCTCACTGATTCACAGCTTCAAGCAAACCTCTCAAGAGACCGTGAGACTTGCAGGAAGGAGATTTAGGCAATATCTTGAGAGATGTCCTGTTTCAGAGCTACCTACACCAGCTAAACAAGTAGCCTTATTCTTGGATGGATTGCTGAGTACGAAATTGAGATCCTATGTGTATCTGAAGGACCCTAGGACTATAGAAGAGTGTGTACGCATGTGCATTGACATTGAAGATAACCTAGGGGAAGAACTAGAGCTTTCCAAAATCTACAAAGATTCAGATAGTGCATCTAGTCACTCTTCCACGCAATCCACATCAATTGAGGAACTCGCAGAGAAAGTGGCCCAAAAACTAGGCGTCTCTAGCAAACAAATTCCGAGATTTGCCCCGGTGAAGAGATGCTACACTTGTGGTGGCGACCACATGGCGAATGTATGTCCCATTATGGCTCAACCCCAAGTAAACCCTAGTAGCCAGTACTGCACTATCGAACGGAGATACACAAATCACACCGCACAAGACTGCCCATACAACAAGCAAGCAGTTAGGCAAGCAAACCCCAACCCTAGACCTCAACCTAGGCAGGTAAGACCTCCATTCCCAAGAGGACCGTGCTACAGATGCCAAGGAGATCACTTCATTCGTGATTGTCCCTTACCTCCACCTACACAACCCCAGTCAGTGACGATCCAAGGCTTTTGCCAAGATTGTGGAAAAGAGCATCTCTTACGAGATTGCCCAAAGAACCCCAATAATATGCCAAAAATCACTCCTATCAACGTCGTTGGATTAGTGGTAGACTCCACAGCGAGCGCGACTTCCACCGCACCAGTACAGGTAGTCACTAGAGCTCAAGCGTTGCAGCAAAACCAAGCTCTAGACCAGGAAAAGAGCCCAACAGCTAGTGAAACTGAGAGCATAACCAAGAAAAGGACTAGAGCGTGGAAAGATAGTCGAGAAAGAATGAAAAGACAATGGGCTAAAAAGATGAGTGAACTTGAGGAAAGCATAAGAGAAACCAAAGCCAGGATAACTGAACTCACATCTCAAACTCCCTCTCACACTACCCCACCACCACCTTTCCCATCGCCATCCGACCAGCCACCTTCCAACCCGCCTCACATAAACCCACCACCCCCTAGAGTAGGATCAGTCCTAGCAGATCCCACTCCCGAAGACCTTAATATGATGCTTAAAGCTTATCAGGCCAGAATCCAAGAAGGGCCAACCATAACCGATCATGAAAAATGCTACCCTAGAGCCGAGCTAGAGCTTGAACGAACTAAAATTTGTGCCAAAATGGTGGAATTGGCTCAGACCATGTTTGAAGCTAGTCGCCTCTTTAACATCTCTAGCTCAGCTAAGACGCAGTTACATTTTGACGGACTGCTAGAAAGAATAGAGAGGCTAATTGCACAATCAGAGAAGGAACCTGCCCCTCAAAGAAAGGAAAGGGCAAGAGAACGAATAAGCCAGCCTCTTCAGGAAGCCCAGGTGCCTCCTCAAGAAGCTTATCCGCCCCCCCAAAAGGCAGATGTGCCTCCCTTGAAAGCTCACGTACCTCCACAGGTTGTCCACATTCCTTCTCAGGGAGCATATGAGCCTGTTCGAAAAAGTAATAGAATAAGTAATCCTCCCCAGGAAGCTTGTGCTCCAAACATCTATGAGAGCGAGGAAAGAGCCAACGATAGAATAAGCCCTCCTTCCCAGGTTGCTTATGTGCCTAATTCTACGGAGCCAGACACTTCTTCTTCTATGAATCGGTTTGCACCAGACTTCCTGCGAGAAATACAAGAAGATAAATGGGATAACGAAAGTGAAGTCGCCCCTCCCTTTGAACTTGTGGATGATGCACACGAACAATTCCCACAAGACATCCCATCTATTTACGGGGAACATGAGAGCACCCAATCTCAAGAAAGATTAGACTTCGAGTCTAATTCTTTACAGGAATTACCCCACTTCACGGGCCCATGGGAAGCCAAGTCCACGTGTATGAGAGCACCCACAGTCGTGGTAAGAAATGAAGATTCAGTCATATCTAGGAACACAGAGGTAGGGAAGAACACTAACTTGCAGTGCAATCTCAAGTTAGAAGAGCTACTCAAGGTTAGACCTGAATCGTGGAAACATGTAGCCAAACAAGTACCTGAGATAGCAAAATCTCGTTCCCAGGTAGGATCACATAGGACAGTGCCAGAGATACCCTTGGATAAGATAGGAGATATGTGTGAAGGTGAAGAAGGGAACACCTATCTTCCCATTACTTATCAGGAATACACCACTAAGGCAATTTTGGACTCAGGTGCAGGAGTTGCAATTGCCACCACTTCCCTGTGGAAACGTTGGGGCAAGCCGGCACTCAGGCCAACGAGAATGAAATTGCAGATGGCCGATGGTCACATAGAGAGACCCCTAGGATTGCTAGAAGGAATAACTCTCACCACCTGTGGTGTTGAGTTTGAACATACCTTTGCTATATGTGACTTTAGCAAAAATCATGCCTATGAGATGATTTTGGGACGACCATTCATGCGACAGTTGCAAGTGGTACAGGATTGGGGAACCAATTCCTTGTACCTGCAACACTTAGGTGTTACGACCAAAGTCAATCTCAAGGATTACTCTCATAGAGATGTCCCTCCTATCCAATGGAATCCCATCCATAGAGCCAACGATGACACGGAATCTGTGCATTCCATAGGGTCAGGATCCTCATGGATGCATGAAGACACTCATTTGTGGATGTGCAAGGTTGCAGTAGAAGAAGAGAAGAGAGAGAAAGCCAGAGAGGTAGGTGCAAAAGAAACACATAGATCAATTCAAGACCCAGCCTATGCACCTGTAGTATTTCTTGACGAGGAATTCGAACCCCACGGCTGGGCAGAAATCCTAGCAACAATGGACGTAGCCATCAATGAAGAACAATGGACACCTCACTGTGATGAGGATGGCTATGATATTTCAGTCTTCTCCATAGAGCCAATCATGGGAGAGGCAGTTCTAGAAGAATGCGAACCTAGCCCTGATGTCTTTGAGGATGCAAGTGACTCCGATCTAGAGTCAATCATCATGGACCCACCCTTTGCATCAGATGAAGAATACTTCCATGAAGTAGAATTTCAACCCCAGAGGCATGGAGAGCTTACAAATGATGTAAGATTAGCCACACATGTGACCCCAAAGGAAGAAGGAAGGAAACGGAAGAAGAGAGAAGTCTCACCAGAAGAGGAAGAATCTTTGTTTGAGGTCCCAGAAAATTTTAAGAAATATGAGATAGATGACAGGAGAGTCATGATAAGAATGCCTAAACGAGAGGCTCAAGCAGGAGAGGCCTATGATAACAAAGAAACCACCAAGAAAATAGTAGTGGCCCTAGAAGAAGGAGAGGAGAGATGCACATACATAGGCCATGACCTAACAGAGGAAGAAGAGCATGCGTTAATAGCCTTGCTAAGGGAATACAAAGATGTATTCTCTTGGAGTTACAAGGATTTGAAGGGTGTTGACCCAGACATATGCTCTCACACCATCCCCATGACCTCAGATGCTAAACCCTCTAAGCAGAAGCCCTACACATACAACGATAATTACGCTGCCAAGATCAAAGAGGAGATAGATAGACTGGTTGAAGCTGGATTTATCTATGAAATTGAGCACACTGAATGGGTATCCCCCATCGTAGTGGTGCCCAAGAAGAATGGCAAGCTGCGTGTGTGCATTAACTTGAAAAAGGTTAATGCAGCCACGATTCGAGATAACTATCCGCTTCCCATCACAGAACATCTCTTAGAAAGAGTGGCAGGCAAGGAAGTGTACAGTTTCCTTGATGGATTTTCGGGCTACAATCAAGTAGCCATAGCTCCAGAGGATCAGCATAAGACAGCCTTTGCCACAGAGTGGGGCATATTTGCCTTTAGAGTAATGCCATTTGGGCTTACCAATGCACCAGCAACCTTCCAGAGGCTGATGTGCCATGTATTTAAGGAGTTCCTGAGGAAGAATTTAGAAGTCTACGTTGATGATCTTTGCGCTCATTCAAATATTAGACAAACCCATATTCCTGAACTCAGACAAATCTTTGACAAATGTAGGGAGTATCAGGTCTGCCTGAACCCAGAAAAATGTGTTTTCATGGTCAGGCAAGGCAAGATTCTAGGACACATAGTGTCAAAGAATGGCATATCCACTGATGAAGAAAAAGTGAGAGCTATAGCAGAGCTACCTAGGCCAAAAAATGTCAAGGAAGTACAAGCTTTCATGGGGCATTGTGGTTATTACCGATGATTTATACACATGTATGCCGTCATTGCGAAGCCCATGTACGGACTGCTGACTAACTTTGAATGGACTGACGAATGTGAGAATTCCTTCCAGGAGCTTAAACGAAGATTATGTTCAGCATCAATCTTGACCACACCAGATTGGAATAAGCCATTCCATGTTCATGTGGATGCATCCAATTATGCCATTGGATGTGTGCTTGCACAACCTACTGGTGAAGGTAATATGGATCTCCCAATTGCCTATGCCAGTAGACAGTTGAATGCAGCTGAAAGAAATTACACCACTACGGAGAGAGAAGGTTTAGGCATGGTATATGCAGTTAAGAAATTTAGACACTATTTGCTTGCAAATAAGTTTAAATTTTTTACTGATCACCAAGCATTGTTATATCTCGTGAACAAGCCATGCAATACAGGAAGATTAGTAAGATGGTTCCTCTTACTAATGGAATATGACTTTGAGGTTGTGGTAAGGAAAGGTAGGACTCATTTGAGAGCAGATCATCTCTCTAGGCTCACATCTGGAGAAGCCCCACAGGGAGTATCAGATGATCTTCCTGATGCTTACTTGTTTAACCTGGAAGTGGTGCCTCAGTGGGCTAAGCCATTAGTGCCAGTATTGACATACGGGCCTAACCATCCAGTGGTAAACACACGGGATAGAGAGGTTGTAAAAGCCCAAAAGTACCACATCATGGCAGGAAGCATGTACAAGCACACAGATCACGGGATCTTGGCTTGTTGCGTGGAAGAGGACGAGTATGCTAAATGGTTGCAATTAGCACATGTAGGTGCATTAGAGCAACACTATTCAAAACAACGAACCCTACAGACTCTAAGGAGACTAGGAGTGCATTGGCCAACTATGGAAGCGGATGTCCAAAAGTTGTGCAAGGAATGCCCTATCTGTTGCACTAAACCACCGGTGGAACACGCTACTCTGTATCAAGTATCCATTGTGCCAGATTGGAGCGAACCTCTAGTATCCTTCCTGAGGACAAACACATTCCCTCCAGACATGACTTTGGCTAGGAAAAGGAGTTTAGAACAAGAAGCCCTGGATTACTCACTCATTGGTGATAATCTATACAAACGCGGTAAAGATGGTTACCTGAGACTGTGTGTCCATGAAAGTGAATATCTTAAGATCTTGGAAACTGCTCACCAAGGTGTAGCAGGAGGACACTTTGGACCAGATCGGGTGATCAAGGCAGTACTATTTGCGGGCTTCTGGTGGCCTACCCTTCACATGGATGCACATACCTATGTGAAACGGTGTGATGTTTGTCAGAGAACTCAGTATCCTATACGAAAAGATGAGATGCCATTGAAACCTATGATGGGTGGACGTGCATTCTCTAAGTGGGGAATAGACTTCGTAGGGCCTATTAATCCCCCAGCTAAAGGATCTCATGCAGAATACATCATTGTTGCGACAGACTATCTAACTAAGTGGGTAGAGGTCAAGGCTACGACAAGGAACGATGCTCAAACAACTGCTAAATTCTTGTTTGAGAATGTGTTCACAAGATATGGGCTACCTATAGAGCTGGTAAGTGATAGAGGCACTCACTTCTTGAATGAAGTTATTGAAAATCTGCTCCAAGAATTCTTGGTAATACATAAGAAGTCTGCCCCCTATCACCCTCAAGCTAATGGACAAGCCGAAAGCACCAACAAGATCTTATGCAATGTACTGACAAAATTGGTGAACACTAAACGCTCTGATTGGGACAAACAGCTACACCATGCTGTTTGGGCATACCGAGTCGCCTATAAAACGGTACTCCAAGCCACCCCCTTTCAGATGGTATTTGGTCAAAACGCAGTGCTACCTTTAGACTTTTTGATACCTACATTGAAAATAGCACAAGAGCACGAATGGACAGGTCATGAGCTCTCTTCTAGGATCTTTGACCTTGAACGACTAGGAGAAACAAGACTGAGAGCAGCTGCAGGGATATATGCGGCAAAGAAACGACAGAAGGCATACTTTGATGCCCATGTGAAGGATAAGGGCCTGAAAGCAGGAGATCTAGTTTTAGTTTACACATTGAAACAACATGCAAGGAAGCTAGAAAAGAGAGGCTATGGACCCATGATCATCAATAGGATCTCGACAAGTGGTGTTGTACAACTAGCCACATTAGAAGGCGATGTTCTCCCAAACTATATTAGCGGATGCAGGGTTAAGTTGTATCAGGAACCTCTCACAGAGGAAATGCTAAGTCGACTCAACACTGCTAAGAAGCGCAAAGAGGAAGAAAAGCGAATTCGAGAAGAAGCTCAAGCAGAAGCCCTAGAGTGCATACGAAGAATGAAACTAAGAAGACAAGGTAAAGAGCATCCTAGGCAAGACGCATATGCAGATCAAGGATATGACGTGGCTATGTGTGAAGTTTCATGTGTTAGCTCACATAGAATAACTGACCGACGTCCTTTCATAACCTTAGATATAGGGCAAGGAAAGAGTGCAGGGACTATAAGGGCCTTGATTGACTCAGGCGCAGCCACCCGTGCTGTTAAATTGTCTTACTGCCAAGAGTTACAGCTAACTGTCGATCCTGTGGAAGCATATCTCATAGGATTAGGAGGCGTGGAAACCCCTTGCATGGGCGAGGTGGAACTTCCCCTCTATATTCATGATGAGGCAATGACAGTTAAAGCGCTAGTATGCCAAGACGAGGACCTCACGGAACCCCTTGTCCTGGGTCAAGACTGGATTTATGACCAAGCAGTCAACTTAGACCTAAGAAGTGGACTTCTTCAGGTATGGGTGAATCAGACTAGAATTACAATGGAGTTAAATAATGGAGCACTCAAGGAACTAGGAAAGGCACAGACTCCTGGTCCTTCTAGGGGCGCACACGAAGCTGATCATGCTGTTCTTGTCCAAGGCTCTGTGATGCAGAAGAATGAAGATCTCAGAAAAGGAGTCAGAACCACAACGGAACTCCCTTCTTTTCCAAAGGCTAGAGGGAGGCAGCAACCAAAGGTGGATCAAAGGCAGAAGAAGCAGAGTACTCTCTATGTCGGAGATCAAAAGTACCGGCGCAGCAAAATGTCTCAGCTAGTGAAACAAGTGTGGGTGCGGAAAGGAGAACACCCGGTGGCACTCAAGCCAACCACACGGGCAAAGCCTCTTATTAGTAACCAACAACACGACACTAATAAGAAGTCCTTCAGAAGTTCTTCTACTAATGTGAAGTCTATTTGGGTGCCCAAGAGGTCGATGAAGGCTAGCCCACAATCAAGACAAATTTGGGTGCCTAAGGCTTCTTTGCGGGCTCAAATAGCCACACCAAGACCATATCCCATACAGTATGATCCATTCACTCGCACAGCTGGCATCCACTCGTTTTCAACAATCAGGAACACACCAAGGCCCATGAGCTCGAAAATAATAGCTTGTAAATGGGTCCCTAAAAAGCCTCATTTTCTAGCCGACACACCTATAAAGCTCTCGAGAGTCTCTACGAAACCTAGAGCAAGACCTATCTGCTGCATTTGGCAGCCCAAGACTTGTAATAAACCCCCGGACCCCATTTGTAAATCCATGTTAACCTACTAACCACATAACTACCACACTTTATCACTCCACTTAGCTCTTAAGTCTACTGAACTCTTAACTACACACACACTCGCTCCGAGCACTTACTAACCCATTATTCGCTCCCGACCCTCATGTTAATATTGTAAGGGGAACAACAACGGTTCTCTCTTGTCCCGTACAATGTTAACACATGTTTGTATATTCTCACAGAGACAGGCAACAAGAAGTAACATGGCCGATACGGTAGGAACCAGCTCCCAGGCAGGCACCAGCCCCCAAGTGGTGGACATCGAAAGCCTTCCGGTTGAGGAGGAACTAAAGGAAAGACCAGTGGCATTACGGGCATTACATGCCATACCAATTCAGAATCCTCCACAGGGTCATACCATGCCGGTGGGCAAAGCTTCACACTGGTTCAGTGACGTTGCTGGACCTCTGGGTGAAGGCACATATATGTGGGAGTCCGAAGTAGAATTCAATGGACGGTGGGGCAGATACCACTTCTTTACCAGAGAGTTTGAAAAGCTACAGAATAATGAGGGACTGAAGCCAATATGGAAGAAGGCTGGGCTTTATGATTACTTCAAGTTCCAACTACCAAAGCCAGATTTTCTAAGGTGCTCATATTTAATTAGTACCCTCACTCCCAACAAAGACAAGAAAGGATACAGCTCCTTTGTGCTCCCATCACTCACAAGGGGCAATGAGCTGAAGCGTTTCCGCTTGACGATCAACTTGGTGAGAGAAGCTCTTGATATGCACGGAATGCACATTCCTACGGAGAAAGAGACTATGGTTCCAGATAATATGAAGAACAGGAATCTGACAAAGCTAAAGGACATGGTTGCGATGACGCCGACAATTGCCATCCATCTACGTATGGTCATGCAACACTTCGCATTTCCCGCGCAAGACAGGTTCACAATGCCTCCCAAAAAAATCTGGTTTAGCCTCTACCTGGCGGATGCTTTTGATCTGTCCATCAATATGCCCCACTGGATTATCGACCAGATTCATATGGCTCATCAGAGATGGTATAAGAAGCAAAAGTCTGTGTTGTATGGTTGCTGTGCACTTACAAGAATTGTGTACAGATGTCTCGCATATGATGTACCGGTGCAGAGGGCTCTCGTTTGGTCCAGAGCACAGGAGTTTCAACGTAGATTGTCAGCTGTGGGGCCTCCCTCAAAGAAGATGAGAGGCACTGTATAGATGCCTTGTGCACAAGCTCGCGGTGCAACCCTAACGCCTGAAACAACCCCAAGACTTCCCCGACGAGTGCAACCATTTACCATCAGGTTACCCAGGCACAGCACAGATGGCCCGAATCTTGTGTTTCCCCCAGTACCGACTGATCTGGAATTCCCGCATGGATTCACTCTGGAGGATTTAACGGACGAAGAAGTGGCTAGAATCATCGACGCTGTAAACGCAGAAGTTGAAGCAGAGCAAGCTGGTGGACAGCCAACTGCCCCAGACCAACCCCAGCCCAGCCAACCGGACGTAGTCAATGTGGACGATGAAGAAGAAGAACATGAGGAGACACGGGGTGGACAATCAGAAGAAGAAGAACAAGAGTATGATCAGGAAGCCATACAAGTACTGGAAGGTGCCCCCGCCTATACTAACGCATTAAAGAAGCTCTATGATACGATGAACCGAGTCCAACAGCAGCACAGGCTGTCATTAGCGGCAGGTAAAGCCCTCATGAACCAGATTCTGGAGGAGGAAGGAGTGGACGAGCAATATCGTGCCACCCTGGAAATGATATCAGATGCTTTGGGAGTACCTGAAACGGTGCATACTGCACTAGCGCAATCACGAAGGACAGAGAAAAGATATGGAAGACGCCCCCCACGAACGGGAAAACAAATGAATGTATTAGGATCAGGACCACAAGGCACCCCCACAACCACTGGCACTGCACACACCGTTCACGACACCGAGGAAGCCCATACATCAAGTGCACCCCCATCACCTCCCTTACCACCTTCTCCTCCCTCTCCACCACATTCACCTCCCATCACCAATGTAACTACCACCGTTACCGCCTCCGAACCCATCGCCACGATTGAAGCGCAAACGGCCTATCAACCCACACACCCTCTCAACACCTCCCGTGTATACACCTCCACTACCACTGTAGTCCTAACGGCATCTACTGACATCCCCATTCCCCCACCCACACTTTCGGGCAGTTCACATCCACAACTGCACACACCACTGTACACATTCACCACAATCACTACACCCACTGTTCCACTATTCACAATCACTACCACTACTGCTTCCACCATAGATTTTATGGACATATCACCTTCCACCGCACCTCTCCCTCCCCCCATACCACCACAATCTCCCATTCCCCCACCACCCACTTCACCATTTCCCAGCACTGCATCCACACTCCCCTTCCCCTTTCCCTTCCCCGCTGCACATAACACCCTCCCTGCATCCATCCCCATTAATAATGTATTTAATAGTATGTATCAATGCATGTCCCAACTTCAGCAACATTACCAACATCTGGACAACCAACATACAAGGCTTTTCCAAAGCCACGAAGATCTCCAAGCACGGTTTAAGGATCTTGAAGAGCAGAAGAAGCTACTACAAGAGCAGCACATGACCTTACAGGAACAACATGCACAATTAGTAGCCAACCCACCCCAAGCAGATGATGAAGAGCGATGACACATGGACGAGCTGCTACATTCTCAAATCACAGAGAACCTCAAACTCCGCCGAAACATGGCTCTATTACGGAAGCATATGTCGGCAGCCCTAGAAGAAAATAGACGGCTGCAGA
Source organism: Ceratopteris richardii (assembly GCA_020310875.1). Lineage (NCBI taxonomy): Eukaryota > Viridiplantae > Streptophyta > Polypodiopsida > Polypodiales > Pteridaceae > Ceratopteris > Ceratopteris richardii. Next base: position 27,477,255 of record CM035440.1, read on the forward strand.
CACAAAATGAAGAGAACTTGGAGTTAGCCATGGAAGGTTCCCCACAGGACATAGACCCAGAGAGATTTAAGGCTATTCCCTCGGATAATATGCAGATCATTTTGGAAACCCATGCGGATCTCCTCGCAGCCCATGCAGACTTAGAAAAGGAAAGAGATGAACTACGAAGGCAATTGGCAGCTCAACCAGCACCACCCAGAGAAGTACCGACCACAGTTGACACAGCTGACGAAGTAGCAGCGCTCAAAGCAAAAATTGAAGAATTGGAAAAGAAAGTGCTTGTATATGAACGCCAACCCTCCCCCTTGGCAGAACCAGAGCCGGAAGATCTTGTGCCAATAGAAGTAGAAGAAACATTTGAAGATCCCTATGTTCCGATGCCAACACCCGGGGGTAAGCGAACAGAACAGGGCATGGACACAATTGAAATTGAGGCACCTGAATGGATGCAGAAATTAGAGAAAGTCGCCACGACGCATGATGACAGGGTGGCAGTCCAAATCGCATTGATGTCAAAATTAGAAGAGGTGGTAATAAAGTCCGATTATTTTCAGAATCTCTCACACCATCGGTGGATCAGCCCCTCGGACGACCTGTATGTTCCCTTCTGCGTACTAATGGCAGATTACAACGCAGAGATCAAGCACCACACCTCAAGGGAACCCACCTCTGCCACCCAATTTGCACCTGACGACATCCCAGAAAGTGCCAAGCAGGGACATATTCGCCAACCAATGTGGAGAATTCGGCTGCTTGAAACATACCCGGAAATGGTCAGAACATGGAACAACATGCCCTTGTACATCAAATATAACCCATGTTATTGCCCTGTATTTCGAAGGAGATCATGGCCGGAGTACACACAAACAGTGCTGACGATTAAAGGATGTGAGAAGTGGCTCAATTATGTGTACTTCGCACCCCCGAAGGGCCCACCTACGATTGGATATATGATTTCGATGATTCGACATTGGGGGGTCCGGTTCAAGAATGTACCTGACGTCATGACTCAGATGTGCCTGAAAATTTTCGAACTTATGCTGGTCACCTTCAGAACCTTCAAGAATGTCAAGGAACCGCATCTCTCAGCACTAGGATTTAATGAAGGTAATCAGGACCTTGTATACGACATGAGCACAACCCCATCGATTAATATTGTGTATGCATGGCACGCTCGCATCAAATATCTACCGGCCTGCTTCAAACAAACGTTTGAAGAGATGTTTGTCACGGGATTCTGGGAATATCACTCCGAAATATTCATTCCCAGACCATCCCATCTCTTGCAGTTGTTTGCAGTGGAACAAGCTCTACATTCTGAAAAGCTACGTATACCACATCCAGAGGTTCCCGGGCCGGTAGACTGGGATGCTCTTCTGACAGATTTGGCCAAAGGGCTGAGAATTGCTGAACATCACTTAGCGCAGGATGTCGTCGAGTACTACATCCAAAAACCCACTCAACAAGGGTCTGTCAGGGACGACAGACGCGAGAGAGGGGGGGGTGTTAGCAGCAGACAAGGGAGTCAACGAAGATCTGGCAAATAGGCCAATAATTTTCTTCAGGAAGAAAGTACGTATGAGCATTCACGCAGATCTAGCACTAAGGCAACCTTAATGTTTCAAAACCTCTACACCAACTAAAAGTGATTCTCATCACTAAACACCATTGTAAATACCATTTCATCTTTTTGTAGCTCCATTTTGTGCAAGCCAAGGAGTCCTTGAGCTTGAGGAGCTTTAGAAGTATCTACCTGCCAATTTTCGTATTTTTTAGATCTCGTTTGAGCCCTCAAATAAGCCCTGGAACCTAATTTTTAACTAGGCCGGACACTAGGTCTGGACAGGGCCAAAGCTAGTCAAAAACTATAAAAGGAGCTAGAGAGCTCATTTTTGAGGTTAGATTGTAATTGAAACGAACTTGTAAGAGCTTTTTGAAAGTAATCTAAGAACTCCATTGATTCTCCCTCTTTGTCTTGCCGTGCGAGCGCGTGTGTGTGTATGTGTGTGCATGCTTGTGTGCTTCTCACTCACGCACTTGTGCCGCCACTTGCTCGAGGTCTTCATACCATCCTCACGTCTTCCCGGATTGACATTAAAGGAGGTGCTACTCATCACTGAGCTACAGTGCCCACGCAGGAGAACATTGCAGACCTTTTCACGAAGGCTCTGCCTAGGGAGAAGTTTGAAGCTTTCCGCAAAGCTTTGGGCTTACTTCCTTTTGTGGAGTGATTTCCACATAGCTTGGCACTTCCTTATACATGAGTGCCAGCTCCTTGTTCACCGCATCACTCCCAGGGGGGATTTGTTGATATATTTCGGTAGTGATGTGTGTGAACACTCTAGGACTGCCGGGGCACTTTCTTCCCTCTTTAGGAGGTTTTTTTTCCCCGGCTTGTATATACGCCTATTGCCCTAATGGTCTACTTATCTTTTGTACATTCTCTAGTAATACATTCAGTATTGTGTGTTTGTGCTCCAAGCTTCTTCTTCTTCCTTGTGTTGTTCGCGTGCTTCCGCAGACGTCTATCTCCAACATCTCTCTCTTTTTTTTTCCCTTTTTTTTTCTTCTTGTTCTCTCTTTTTTTTTTGTTAAGATAATGTAAGTGAGAGATAATATGGAAAAAGGGAGACATTTGCAAGTAAAATGCAACACATGCTTCTTACAAAAGGAAGTAATTAGAACAAAAAGATGGCCAATACAAAGTAGAAAGAAACATCTAGTAAAAAGAAACATCTAATGCTATCCACTGCCATTGCTAACTAGGGTGCATTTTGTGCCACCATAAAGAGATTTTTTGCCTTGTCTTGGATGTCTTTATAGAACATTGCTTCCTTCCGTAACTTCCCGTTCTCCTCTTTGAGTGCTTGATTGTTCTGCTCTAGTTGCTTGTTGTGGTCTTCTAAGTTTGCAATTCATTTGTGAAGCTGAAGTACTTGTTGGTTTGCCTCACCCATAAATGAAGAGATCTCTTTGTGATAGTCATTGAGTAGTGAGAGAGATTCTAACGTGTTGCTTGAGTGAAGATTCGCTACGCGGATGTTTTCTAATGCGAGGAGTGCATAAGTGGAAGGAAAAGGTGCGAGTGAAGGTGTGCTAGAATGCATGGGTTGGGTGGAGGTGGAGTGCATATGTGAACTTGAAGGGGTAACTAAGATGGTGGGAGCAGGTGAGCTTGGTGATGGCATAGGAGGAGGTATGGGAGGTATGGGGATAGGTTGGAAATGTATAGGTTGGAAGGGCTCGCATGTCTTCTAATGCTTTGCCTTTTACTCGTGCTCATTTTATCGGGAGTTTCTTTCTCACAGGAGTGGATGGATTTTGCTTCATGGAAGATGGGGGTTGACCCTTCTTTTGTATTCTTGTAAGCCTCGAAGTTAAATTCTTCAGCCACAAGAGCATTATAGAAGAGTATACGTGAAATTTCTTTGCATCTTTTTGTACATGTACCGCATGTATTTTCTTTTTTTCCATGATGGATGCCCATATTAGATGATGGAAGAGATATGGACACACCCAGGCAAGACATAAAAGCGCATCGCAAATAGCCATGTTGTTGAATGGAAACTTGGATTCGACCCTTCTTAAGAGGATAAAATACTTGCATGCACATAAAAGATGATAGTACCTTTCTGAGAGGTTGTTGGCAGTGAACAACTTCACACATTCCTCACATACCTTGCTTGCGTTGATACATGAGTATGATCTCCCTGGCCTGAGCCGTTCTGACTCTTTCATCCCCACAACTTTGTTTACCATTTTTTTGGTAAGATTTCCTGCTATAAAGTGGGGAAAGGAGAGAATCGTGGGTGATCAATGTGAGTGAATCTTCCCCTCCACTTGATGATTGGGCTGAACCAGAATCGTGCTGATATGGTTGATCATTTGAGTCATAATGATTGATGCTTATTGAATTCCTTAAAGATGATGATTGGGACATAATACTTTGTTGATAGTTGGTTGCTCTTATCTTCTTGCGAAAAGCCCACCTTGTAGGTTCTAGATTTTCTCACTTGCATAAGATGATGCTTTTTAAGAAGCAAGAACAATTAATTGTTGCTCCTGATAACAAAGGTGGAGATAACAAATGAGTGATGATAATAAATCGGAGGGCAAGCTACTCAAAAAGGGTCGATTGCTCTACAAGGCTACTGTGCTCCAATAGTCGATTGGAATGGCTGGAAATGGCAATCGATAAACACTGCATCGACTGATTCTTCAAGCAATCGATGAAGAATTGGATCAACAGGAAATGGCAATTGATGGAATCAAGCAGATCGGTGAAGAACTGGATCGAGTGGACTCTTTAAGTAGATCGATGAAGAAAATTGACTGCCCACATTGGATGGTTTTGGAAAAAACATGACTCAAACTAAGTGACAAAGTCGACTTATGAACTTGTAAAAAAATTTGACTTATGCATATAACAACTTGACCAAAAAAAATCGACCTATTGACAAAAAAAAAATCGACCTATTGACCAAAAAAAAATCGACCTTATTGACATAACTACTTGACCCAAAAAAAATGGACCTTTTATGAAAAAAAACCGGCCTATCAACTAAAAAAATCGACCTTTTTATGAACTTGAAAAAATCGACATATCAACTAAAAAAAAAAATCAACCTTTTTTATGAACTTGAAAAAAAATCGAGCTATAAACTTGACCAAAAAAAATGAGGAAATTGTAACTTAAGCCCTTTCCAAAAGAAATCGACTTTTTTTTTCATAAAATCACTCACCATCTCAAATCGAATTATTTATAGGAAATCGACTTATTTAACCCACCAAAAAAAATTGACCTGCTCCAAATCGACTCATTAGGCAAAAAAGACTTATGCACTATCTAAAAAAAATTGACTCAGACTTTTGTGGTTGAGAGGTATAGTGGTAGGTATTCTAAGCAAAATAACGCCTTGGTGATACTATGTTTGGGCTATACTTGTCAAAAAATGGGTCCCTCACATGCTAGACTCGTTCATTTAGACTTTTTGGGAAGAGTCCATTTTATACACCATTGTGAGTGAATCCCTCAAGTGATGGATTGGATGGGTTTTATTGATGGGACTAGAGTAAGTCTAATAGAGCATAAGGAGGGGACATGGTATGTATAGAGCTCCTATAGTAGTGATTCAATATATCATTCTGATTCTTGGTAGGGTTTGAGACGTGAACGGTTCACCAAAGGAATTTGGGTTCCTTCTAGAGTGGAGAGACGTACCGCACCTTGGGGAAGGATCTCTCTTACCTTGTAAGGACCTATCCATCTGGTGGATAACTTCTTTTCTTTCTTGTTGTACAACCTTGGTTGATATAGCAGGACCAACGATCCTTCCTTGATTTCTGTCTTCCATAGATTTCTGTTGTGCCATGCTTTCCGCTTCATCTTCTCTTTCTAAAGAGTTGAATCTGCCATCGTTCTCTTTTCCTCCAGTTGATGTAATCTGTTTATACTAATGTTACTTATGCCTTGCAAATTATCAATCCTTGGTGGTCCCACTCTGCTTGATCCTTTTAGAAATTCTAATGGAGCTATTGCTTCAAGACCATATACTAATTGGAAGGGAGTATGTTTCGTGGTTACATTGAATGTCGTCCTATACGCCCATACCACACCTAGGTAGGTAGTGCCCCATGTCAAGGGATGGAGATAGCACATTTTCCTTTATTTAGAGAGAGATGAGTATCTTGTTGGTGCTTTTCGCTTGACCATTGTCTCGTGGGTAATATGCACATGATTTTTTGTGGAAAATTTTGTACTTCATAAATATTTCAATTAGGGTTTTGTTGATAAAATGAGATCCTTGGTCACTTGTAACTTCAATAGGACAACCATACCTGGAGAAAATATTTTCATACAAGAAAGAGGCTACCGTATGAGAAGTGCAATCTTTTGTCTCCATAACTTCTGCCCATTTGGTGGCATAATCGGTGGCCACCAACAAGTACTTCACATTTGAAGGAGAAGTGATGGGATAGATTGGCCCCACAAAATCTAATCCCCATTTTCCAAATGGTCTCCATGATAAAGAAATTTGCAAGGGCTGGTTGTTGAGCTTACTCAGTTTTGGTGCACAACGTTGGCAAGTGTCGCATGTCTTTGCATATTCTGTTGCATCTCGAAAAAGATAAGGCCATCATAATCCACCATGTAAAATCTGATGTGTTGTTATGTGACCTGGATAATGGCATGCAGTTGTTCTTCCATGGGCTTCTTCTAGTATTTGTTGTACTTCATGTGGTAGGATGCATCTCCTATAGATCCCATCATATCCTACTCGAAAAAGAGTATTTTGAACGATTGAAAAATTCTTACTTTTTAGGAGCAATCTTCTTCGTTTGAGTGGTGTGAGATTAGGTGGGCAGGTTCCTGTAGTTAACAAATGATGAACGTCCTGGTACCAAGTAGGGTAAGTGCTTACTTGCAATAAAGATTGATCTAGGAGGTTGTCTTCTATGCCCCTAACTGGTTGCGGATATCCTTTAATCCTTGAAAGGTGATCTGCCATCACATGGTGCTTCCCAGGTCGTTGAACTAGTTTGAAGTTGAATTCTTGGAATAAGAGTAGCCACCTCCACACTCTCCCATAGATTTTTGGCTTGTTTCGCAAATATTTGATTGCTTGATGGTCGGTGATGACAGTGAAGTGAATTCCCAACAAATAATGATGAAACTTCTTGAGGGCGAAAACAATAGCAAGTGCTTCTCTTTCAGTAGTACTATAGTTGCGCTCTGCTTTAGTTAAAATTCTGCTAGCATAGTAAATGGGTCGATCAAGTTTATGTTCTTTGCTAAGTTGTGTGAGTATGGCTCGTACCGCTATAGAACTTGCATCCACATGAACGTGGAACGTAGCATTCCAATCTGGTGCTACTAAAATAGGTGCAATGATAAGTTTGGTTTTTAGAAGGTTGAATGCATTGTCTTCTACTTCAGTCCATTGGAAGGGTACCATTTTGCTAATGAGCCTAGAGAGGGGCTTAGTTATCTCAGCATACATTTTTATGAACTTGCGATGATAGTCGGTATGTCCAAAGAAACTCTGGATTTCTTTTGCATTACTTGGTTTGGGCATATGAAGTATTGCTTTGATTTTGTCAGGATCGGGAGCCATACCTTTTGCTGAGACTATGTGACCCAAGAGTGTCCCTTCTGTCACCAAAAAGTGACATTTGTTTGGATTGAGTTTCAATTTGGCTTCTCTGCAAGCACTAAAAACCTATTCCAATTGACTGAGATGATCAGTGAAGTTTTCCACTAGAGTAGAACATCCAGTGCTTGAAAAGGTGGAGAAGTCGTCCGTAAAGATTCTCAAGAATTTTGGCAACAATGATCGGAAGATTGAATAAACCACTCGATTGAAAGAGGCAAGGGCATTGCATAATCCAAAAGCCATCTTAATATATACATACGTACCCCAAGGAGTTACAAATGCAGTTTTTGCTTGGTCCTTTGGATGGATGAACACTTGGTTGTATCCACTAAATCCATCCATGAGACTGTATAAAACATGACCAGCCACATCTTCCGAAACTTGTTCTGAATATGGTGTCGGAAACCCATCGGGAATCGTAACCTTGTTGAGAGCCCGAAAATCAATACAAACATGTATCTTGTTGGATTGCTTCTTTTGGACTATTACCATTGATGATAACCATTCAACATGCTCCACTAGGACAATGATCCTTGCTTCCTCTAACTTTTCTATTTCTTTCTTTTAACCGCTTCTGCATACTTTGGATTAAGTCGATAAATCCTTCCTCTTACTGGCTTAGCATCATGAATGAGTGGAATAGAATGCTCTCCAAGATGGACAGGAATTCCTTCTAAATCATGGTAACTCCATGTAAACACATCCTTAAAATTTTGCATGAAATTGGTTACCTGATGGAGCAAGGATGGATGATCCCAAAGCCATGTTCCTAGTAAGATTGGTTGTGAATGCTCCTCATTTCCAAGATTGACTTGCCTTACAGGTTGGGATGTCATGGCTGATTCTTCGTTTTGGTCTTCAAAAATGCATTGTGGATAGGTTGGAGATTCCTCTATGTTGATCTTTGATTCCTTTTCTTGCATCCATGAAGGTGAAAGCTCTTTCATCCACTGTATGTCGGATGGTATCGGTAAGTCATCTACTGCAGCTCTTTTCTCCTTTCCTTGGGTCAAATCCTTCGAGACTCTTTTCTTTCCCCTCCTCAAGTCCATGACGGGTTCTCCAAGCCCAAGAGTTTTTACCTGTTCAGACTCTCCTTCACAAATAGATATGCCATAACATGGAAAGGCTTCCATCCATTCCAAAAGATCTTGGTCATCGTTTATTTCAATTTCATTACATGCTTCCGCGATAGGAATGTGTCGTTCTTCGAGAATAGTGAAAGAATGAGCATTACCTCCATGAGATCCTTTCGAATCTAAATGTACTTGTTTCTGTACTTGCCTTGGCAGGTTAACTAAAATAGTATCATTTCCCCAATCATGCATGGCTTGGATGTGCCTTAGCCATGGCCTCCCTATGAGTAGAGGAAAGCCTCCATTGACCTGTGGTAGAGTTAACACCACAAAATCTAAAAAGAATGTCTGCCCGTCCATCTCTACCGGTACCTTTTCTACAATATCAAGAGGTCTAACTCGACTTTGGTTAGCCAAGGTTATTGTGAACTTTTCTTCACCTAAAAGTTTGAATCCAAGTGATTTGAGGGTAAAATCTAGCATGAGATTTATGCCTGAACCTCCATCCATTATTACTCCATTTATAGTTATTCCATAGATAGTGATTGATAGACATGGACTCCTAAAGTTGGTTAGAGAGTTGGTTGATACCTTTGTGAAGTTCTCAAAAATTGAAGCTTTCATCAGGTTCGTTGGAGTGTGCCCACCACTTATTGCAAGCATTATCGGAGGAGACAATGTCTCCATGATCCCTATAACTTCACTTCTAAATCTTTCGTCCAGTCTTAATAGATCATACAATGATACCTACTGGAAGGTGTTCTTTAATATTTCCTCAGTTTTGATGATGGATGGTATTGGCAAAGGTAGAGGAGGCTTGTTAGATAAATGGAGTTCCCTCATCGTCTCTTCAAAAACCTTGTCTATTTCTTGTAAAACTTGAGAATTTTTCGTACTTGAGTCTTTTTCTTGGAGGACCCTTGCTTCTGCTTTCTTTTTCTGGGCTCTAGTCTGCACCCCTTGTTCTTGATCCATTTCTGGCAACACCACCACTCTAGCTTCTGGACTTGGGCTGAAAGATGGGTTTGCATTGAGTTCTTGATTTCCTTCTTCTCTCTGCTGTGAATCAGGTTTAAACTCTGGAGCATAGCTTGGGGTTTCTTTTTCTGGTCCATAATTGTGCAGGGAAACATCTCCATGAAGTTGACCAAGATCACTTAGTGGAGTGGCATGAATCTGGGCAAAAGAGTCGATTTCAAAAAATCATCTATTTTCCTGAATTGGGTTATCATAGGAAAATAAGTCGACTTCAAAAATTTGACCATTTTTAAGTAGACTATTTTTAAAAAGTTGGGCAACTTCAAGTTGACCATTTTCCAAAAATTGTTCTACTTTATAAACATGGTCATTTTTACAAAGTTTGTCAAATTTTTTAGTCACTTGCCCATCTTTTAAGTCGACTTCATGAACTTGACCATTTTTACAAAATGGGTCAACTACTTTAGGTGGAAAAAATCCTCCAAATTGCCTAGGGACTTCACACATATTCGGGTCCTCTTTCTCAGATAAGTGCCATTGTGAGTGTACAAGAGAAGATTGGATACCTCGATAACTAAGAGTGTTGCTCTCTTCTCTCTTACTTGAATAAATTGTTGGTTGCTTTCCCTTATTGACAGAGATAACATTGACTTCGTAGGATGGAGCTGATCCACTTGTAGAAACCTTCTACTTTGGACAGTCCTTTGAATAATGATCCATTGTATCCGGGCAAAACCTGCAAGGTGGAGACCCTTCTGGGAGGGAGCATTTTCCTTGAAAATGCCCATATTTGCCACATCTATAGCACATGATAGGACGAGCTAGTCTTCTAAATGGAGGTTTTCTTTCATTAGAGGAGTTTAGCTAAGTAGTGGTATACATGCTTTCGACTTGAAATCTTGGAGTTGGTAATAGGGGCTGATGTACAGATACACTTGGTGATGCCCAATTTGCTTGCATACCCTTGAGAAAATAGCAGTCCCTTGCTTCATGGCCTAGTTTTCCACAAAATTGATACACCAACCTCTTCAGACAGTCTTGAAAAGAATGTCCTGATTTCTTACATAAGGTGCACCAAATCAATGTTTTTACCTCTTTTTGCGTTCTAAGCTCCTCCAATTCTTGTCGTAGCAGAGCTAGTGCTTCATCCCTTCCTTGCCAAGTAGCATTTTGCTCTTGCAAGGTTTTTTGTAACTTCAAGGCTTCTGACTCTCTTCTTAGTTGTGCGAGAGGATCACTTGTGAATTCATCCATACCTTCAAGTTCTTTGAATTTGACTCTTGCTGCTTCGATCCTTGAGGCTGCAGCTTCAAATTCTTCCAACGATGCATCAGCTTGTAGTAACTCTCTAAGCTTTTGCTGAGAAGTTTTTAGTAGAGCCTTCTCTACCCATTTCTTGACTAGAAAATCCCCAGGATTGTGACGAAGACGAGAAACTAAAGACTTCACTCTGGTCATTAATTTAGAGAATGTCTCTCCCTTTTGTAGTTTAAGATTTTCCAATTGATCAAGAATGCATTCTGTGGAGTTACCGGGGGTAAATGTAGCTATGAAGGTAGTTTTGAGGTCATCCCAAGTGGTGAATGTAAGAAAATAATAGCACAGTGGAATAGACCTGTAGACAGAGTTGAGAGAAAAACGCAGACAAAGATAGACGCAAACTAAGAGGTAGAGAACTCAAATTCTCAGATTGCCAAGCGTAATGCAGTTACAATGATGGTGTTGTCCACCCGTGCGCTCCCAATGTGGAGCTTAGATGGCGATCTAGACAGACTCTAGATGAAGGGCTTACTAGTGTGCAATGCTATGTAAAGCTCAACCTGGGCCATGCTTATATAGCTTTTACAAGGCGGTTCGGTATAGATAAACGTAGTCGGGAGATACAAAATAGTTGGTAAAATATATGATCCGACAATATCTCCATGACTAGAAGTCCTACCGTCTCGGCCCTACGGGCCAGGGGGATAGGCCCCCCGGACACCGCAGAAGGGGGCAAGCCCCCCTCTGCACTCCCCCCATTAAGGTTCTATGGGAAAACCGCGCGACACCACAGAGCCTTTATTTTCACCTTAAATGGCAACCCAATGGCCTAGAAGTTTATGCCCTATCTAACCTAATGGCTAGGCTCACAAAGATCATCTACAACCATCAACGCTCACACATAGACCTCATCTAACTTGGAAGTTAGGGTTCCACAAATGTCCGGTCTCTCATAATGGCTTCTCCTCATAATGGGGGCCTTACAACTTAGAGCACCATGGATCATTTGTGGTCACATGAGGGTGGAGTATTGAGCATATCTAACACTCCCCCTCAATGTCCACCCTACGGTGAACTACCTCCTTGGTCCAATCCCAAGCTTTGGAAAGTGTCGAAGAATTTGCTCTCTCCCAAGAGCCTTGGTGAAGATGTCTGCTCCATTTTCTTCAGTAGGACAATAGCTTATCTCCATGACCCCGTCCTCAATCAACTCACACACATAGTGATACTGAATTTCTATGTGCTTGGTACGTGCATGCAAAATAGGATTTTTGGCGATGGCCATGCAACTTTGGTTGTCACATTTCAACTATGTAGCCTCCTGTCCTTGTATTCCTATGTGCCAAAGGATCCTCCTCAACCATACTGCTTCACATGCTGCAACACATGCAGCTTTGTACTCAGCTTCAGTAGAAGATAATGCTACAGTCAGTTGCTTCTTACTAATCTAAGAGAAAATCCCTAATCCTAAAGAAAAGCAATATCCAGAAACTGATTTTCTGGTATCAATATCTCCTGCCCAATCGGAGTCACAGTATTCGACCAAAGATGATCCTTCTTCATAAAGAATACCATAAACAGTAGTTCCTTTCACATACCTGAGTATCTGCATGCTTGCCTTCCAATGAATTTGGCAAGGCTTATTAGAGAACGTGCTTACTACTCCAACATCATAAGAGATGTTTGGTCTACTATTGCACAAGTAAATGAGACTTACAACTAGTTTCCTGTATCTTCTAATATCCACTGGAGATGAAGTATCTTCAATAGATAATTTTGTGTTGACCTCCATAGGTGTAGAAATTTCCTTGCAATCCTCCATGTCAAATGCCTTCAATATCTGCCTTGCATACTTTTGTTGAGAGATGAAAATCTTCCCTGGTTCCTGCCAAACTTCAAGACCTAAGCAATAATGCATTAAGCCCAAGTCTGTCATTTCAAATTCTGAACTCAGGGCATCTTTTGTTTATTGAAGAAGAGCATCATCATTTCCTGTAATCACAAGGTCATCTACATAGAGTACAAGCACAATTGTCTTCCCTCCTCTCTTTAGAACATACAAGTTAGCATCAAAAACACATCTTTTGAAACCTAGATCCAAGAGATACTTATCTATCCATTGGTACCATGCTCAAGGGGCTTGTTTTAGCCCATATAATGCCTTCTTCAGCTTACATACCTTGTTCTCTGAATGGGGAGCCTCAAACCCTGGTGGCTGAGACACATATACCTCCTCCTTGAGGTCTCCATTCAGGAACGCTGATTTGACATCCATGTGATAGATTGGCCAACGCTTATGTGCAGCCACAGCTAGTACTACTCGGATAGTATTCATTCTTGCAGTTGGGGCAAATGATTCACAAAAGTCAATGCCTTCAACTTGTGAGTAGCCCTGTGCAACAAGTCTTGTTTTATACTTTTATAGAGTACCATCAGCCTTGTACTTTAGCTTCCAAACCCACTTGGTGCCAATGACTTTACGCTTAGGGGGTCGATCCAGTAGCTCCCAAGTTCCATTCTTCATGATATTGTTGTATTCTGCTTGCATGGGAGCCCTCCAGTTGGGATCATGGAGTGCCTCATCCACATTGGTTGATTCCTTTGCTTCTTCTTGAATGAGATCAACCATCAAGGCTATGTTTACAATATGGGTGCTTGCCCATCTCTATTCCTCTATTGTCTGTGATCGCCTCGGTCCATCTGCAACCTGTTCTAGTGACTATGGGATGGGGTTTGTAGAATCATAGAGCTGCCTCACCCAACGTGGCAATGGCTTTTCCACTTGGGTGTCGGCAGGTTGGTGACTTTCAGACTCATCATCTGAAGATGATGCTTCCTTCTCTTGTGTAGAAGGGATAGCTCTTGGGCTAGGTTCATAGTGGATTGCCCCTTTTCCTGATGATAAAGTGGAAGCTTTCTTTTCCTCGTCCACTGCATGTGGCTACTCCTCCTTAAACACCACATCATGACTCGCCATGATCTTCTTAGCCTCAGTTTCATAAAGCTTAGAAGCCTTCTTATCTTCGTTGTACCCTAAGAAGATACATTTGATGCTTCTTGGTTGAAGCTTGTTTCTCTCCCTATCTGGAACATGTACATAACATTCACTTCCAAATACTTTGAAATGGGAAACAGAAGGTTTTTTACCAGTATAGGCTTCTTGTGGAGTCTTTCCATCAAGTGCCTTGGTATAGCTTCGATTCAAGATATAGACAGCAGTGTTGACAGCCTCTGCCCAAAATTGATTAGGCAAACCCTTTCCTTTCAACATGCACCTTGCCATCTCCATGATGGTTCGATTCCGATGTTCTGCAACACAGTTCTGTTGAGGACTATGTGCCACTCTAAGTTGATGCTTGATTTCCTTACTCTTGCAGAAATCTTCGAACTCTGTTGATGTGAACTCACCACCACCATCTGTCCTGAATTTCTTCATCTTCTTCCCTGTTTCAGTTTCAACAAGTTGAAGCCATTCTTTAAACTTACCAAAATCTTGAGCCTTATTGTGAAGAAAGTACACCCACATCTTCCTGCTATAGTTGTGGACAAGTAACATGAAGTAGGAAGATCTGCCCAAGGCCTGTGTAGGCATTTTTTTGCACAAGTGAGGATAGCTTGCCCTATTCTTGCTTTCTTTTGGAAACGCCTTCCTCTGTTGCTTGCCCATGATGCAAGCTTCACATGGTTCCTTCATTTTTGCAATTGATGGTAGGTGTGCAACCATACCCCTGTGATGCATCTCCTTGAGTACAGGGTATCCAATGTGGCTGAATCTCTCGTGCCATAGCTTACTTGTGCCCACATTTGTAGTGGTTGTAAGAGCACACAACTCATACAGGTTGTTCCTCCTACTCAAGCTCTGTTTCTGTTGTGTTGGCAGACTCCTTGCCCTTGCCACCTTTTGAAGAGCCACTCTTCTCTTCTGCCTTCTTGATGTGATAGTCTTGGATTCTGTGTCCTTTCTTCTTGCAGTGGAAACACTCTCCTTTGAACTTCTTTTTGTCATTCTTCTATTTGTCCCCATCTTTTGAAGAATTTTTTTTGCCTCCTTTGGCATTTGCTATGAATGCAGCATCTCCTTTGCTACCACCACTCCTTGCCTTGAGCCACAACTCCTTCTCCATGAGGTAAGGCACTGAATTCTTCAAAAGTTTAGTTTCTTGACCAAAACTCATCCAAATTACTTTTATTTTAGCTTCTTGGAAAGCTAATCTATATGTGTCTACTTTCTCTATACCAAATATCTTTCTCAGAGGATATATATTCAGAGAGTTATCAGACCAAGAGTGAAGTCCAGTTCTTCAGCATACTTGTGTGGATAGGTAGTTCATCTTTGTCAGTTGTGTTTCCTAATCAAACTTCTCCAGGTTAAGTTATTTATAGCTTCTTAGAAAGCTCTCTTTGTCTACTTTGATTGATGAAAGTCACAAGTCCATTTGAGTTTTGTATTGAGAGTAGCAAGCTATCTAAGGTGCAATTGTTTGTCCAAGTGCTGGAAATACAAGGTTGGAAGCTCTTGAAAGGATGTATTCAACAAATACCAAAGCTAGGAAACTTCAACTCAAGAATGAGTTGAACACAATCAAGAAAAGTTTGAGTCAATCCATAGCTGAATATACTTTGAAGATTAAGGAGCTAAGCGATGCTTTAGCTTTTATTGGCACAACGGTTGAAGACGAAGATCTTGTGTGTTATATTCTTAGTGGATTGAGAGAAGATGAAAGATGGAAGCCTTTTATAACTTCCAATAACTTGAAAGATGCATATCCAGGTTTTGAACAACTACTCCCTCATCTTGTCACAGAAGAGCTTTGCTTTGGTGGTCCCAAAGGAAAGGACAGCCACAACCAAATGTTATATGCAAGTCAAGGTAAAGGAAGGAACTCAAGAGGAGGCTCAAGAGGAAAAGGAAGAGGTCACAACAACTCCAACTACAACCAAAATAATTCGGAAGGCAAAAAGGATGCATCAAATGCCAACACAGAAGGAAGAGGTCGAGGTAGAAGTAGAGGAAGAGGTCGAGGCTCCTACAATTCTCATAAAGGTATAACATGTTATCATTGTGGTAAAGTAGGACACTATGCTAGTGATTGTTGGTTGAAGAATGGAAGGCCAAACGGAGCCAATCAAAGGAACCAAAGCAACTATGCAAGCACCTCAAGTGAAGGAAGCAAGGACACACTACTTGCAATGAGACATGAGTATAGAAGCTCTTGTGAAGATGACCAAAAATGGAACATTGATTCAGGTTGTAGTAACCATATGTCATGCCAAGGAAGTTTGTTCACTAATCTATAGGTACCAAGTGGAAAAGGATGTGTTGAAATAGGTGATGATACTCAACACATGATTGAACATATTGGAGATATAAGGCTTGGAGATACAAGTAGAGCAAAGGTACTATCTAATGTTCTTCATGTTCCTACGATTTAAAAGAACTTGATTTCAATAGGACAAATGGTAGAGAAGGGTTATCATGTCATATTCAATGAGAATGGGTGCTTCATAAAGAATCCAAAGGAAGGCTTCAAGTTCATTGCTCAAGGTAGAAGATAAGGAAGGATGTTCACTTTGGACGTCCAACATCCACATGGAGAGGTCATGTACATTCAATGTGGGAATAAGAAGGTTTCAGAGCTGGACTTATGGCACAAAAGAATAGGACACATCAACATTCTGAAGCTGAAGGACATGATCAAACATGAAGTGGTAAGATGTCTTCCAAAAGTTAATAGCATTGGACTACATGAGTTATGTGAAGTTTGTCAACTAGGAAAGCAAACGAGGCAGCCATTTAAGAGGAGCAATTATGTGGCCCCAAATGTCTTGGACTTGATACATACGGATGTATGGGGACCAACCCAAGAGGCATCAATAGTTGGTAATAGATTTTTTGTCACCTTCATTGATGATCACTCAAGAAAGGTATGGTTGTTTTGTATGAAGCAAAAATCAGAGGTGTTTTCTATATTCAAAAGATTCAAAGTTGAAGTTGAAAAAGAAACAGGAAGGTCTATCAAAACCTTAAGGTCCGATGGTGGAGGAGAATACTTCTCCAAAGAATTTTCAGATTTTCTACAAGAGAATGGGATCAAAAGCCAGTTCACTTGTAGGTACACACCACAACAAAATGGAGTAGCTGAGAGGAAAAATAGGCAAATTCCTGAAATTGCAAGATGCATGCTCAACGAGATGAAGGTACCATTGTACTATTGGGCTGAAGCTACCACAACTGCCATTTACTTGATGAATAGGTGCACAACATCGGGAATACATCACTTGACTCCAGAGGAGGTATATTGCGGTAAGAAACCTGATCTTACACACGTCAAAGTGTTTAGATGTGTTTGCTTTGTTCACATTCCACAAGAAGTTAGAACAAAGATGGAATAAGGTCAGAAAAATGCATTTTCATCGGCTACTCGATGGAGCAAAAAGGATACAAGTGTTACAACTCTAGAACAAAGGAATTAAGAGTCTCGCGGGATGTGGTCTTTGATGAACTAATACCATGGTATGAAGATAAAGGAAAGGAAAAGATTCTTGAAGAAGATTGTGATGATTATGCGGGAACAAATCAAAGAGAAGTTCAACAAACAAGCACAAAGGTTTCAGGTCCAGAGGCATCTACATCAAATGAAGAATGTTCAACACGGAGGGGGAGTCATTCTGTGTCTCCAAATTCAGCTCATAGAAGAATCGAAGAAGCAAGTGCTACTCCAAATAGTGAGATAGATGCAAGTGAAGAAGAATATGAAGAGGTAATCACTCCCATGGTAAAGCTAAATAGGTTAAAGAAGCAACTTTCTAAAGGCACTGAAAGAAGATCTTCAAGGACAAGGTATCCAACTCAAAGGTTGAGTTATGATAGTTTTATGGCGCCACATTTTGCATACATGATGCAGGTTATCAAAGACAAAGAGCCTGAGACATATGAAGAACCTTGCACACAAAAGGAATGGAAGCAAGCTATAAAAGAGGAGATCAAAGCTCTCAAAGATAATCACACATGGGAGCTAGTGCCAAAGAAAGAAGGTATGAAGATTGTTCCAAACAAATGGGTGTTTAAATTAAAGAGGAATGATGATGGTTCACTAGCTAGATATAAAGCTAGATTAGTTGCCAAAGGATTTAAACAAACACAAGGCATAGATTATGATGAAGTTTTCAGCCCTCTTGCAAAGATGGGAACTATCAGAACATTAATAGCAATTGGTGCTTCAAGGAGATGGCCATTATATCAACTCGACATCAAAAATGCTTTTCTTAATGGAGAACTACAAGAAGAGGTATACATGAGTCAACCGGTGTAGGACATGGTTGAAGATAACTCCCAAATGAGCTTGAGGGGGAGTGTTGAAGATAAATGTACAAGCTCATTTTCATATGAGCTATGCTTGGATAAATTTACCAAATATAAAGATAAAGAAAAGAAGACAAAAAAGTCTAGTCAAAATTCATGATGAGTAAGAGATACAATATCTTGCCTTGTAGTTAGTAGCATGTAGTGGGGAAAGTAGTGAGTTAAGAAGAAGGCACAAACTTCTTCACATGCTCATTGGTTATAAAAGTGAAGTGGGAGCACATTCAAAACAAGGAGAGAAAGAGGCAAGAGCTCCCAATAGTCGGATCTGCCATTTTTTCATTTTGTCTTCCCTTAGACTCCTTCCAGCCGCATGTCAATTTGTATAGAGCTCTGTTGTGAAGCTCATATCTCAGTGTATATGTAACCATTTCTTGCATTTAAACATTCATTAGAAATATTATCTTGTGTCCTTTTTGCATACGAAATAGCTCTTTCAAAGCTTATATATTCTGTGAGATATTAGTGAAAGAGTGAAGTCTAGTTTTTCAGTATACCTGTGTAGACAAGTAGTCTATTTTGGTCGGTAAAGTTTCCCAACCAAAACATATCCAAATTGCTTGAATTTTGTCTTATTGGAAAGCTCTTGGCATGCACTTTTTTAATCCCAAATATTGTTTTCAAAAAATTTACATTTTGTGAGATATCTATCAGAGAGTGAGGTCCAATTTTATAGTGTACTTATGTGTGCAGGTGGTCTATTTTGGTCAATTGCATTTCCTGACCAAAACTCATCAAAATTAATTACCTTTTTTTAGATTCTTGGAAAGCTATATGTGTCTATTTTCTCTCTACCAAATATCTTTCTCAAAGGATATATATTCAAAGAGTTATCAGTCCGAGAGTGAAGTTGAGTTCTTTAGCATACTTGTGTGGACCGGTAGTTCATCTTTGTCAGTTGTGTTTCCTAATCAAAACTTGTCCAAATTAAGTTATATATAGATTATTAGAAATCTCTCTTTGCCTACTTTGATTGACAAAAGTCACAAGTCCATTTGAGTTTTGTATTGAGAGCAGCAAGCTATCTAAGGTGCAGCTATTTGTCCAAGTGCTGGAAATACAAGGGCTCACTACACATTTCCATTGCGCATAGGAGAACTCATTCTCCACACATTTGTGGTCAATGACCACCCTATGGTGAACTACCACCTTGGTCCAATCCCAAGCTTTGGAAAATGTCGAAGAAGTTTCTCTCTCCCAAGAGCCTTGGTGAAGATGTCCGCTCCATTTTCTTCAGTAGGACAATAGCTTATCTCCACGACCCCGTCCTCAATCAACTCACGGACATAGTGATACTGAATTTCTATGTGCTTGGTACGTGCATGGAAAATAGGATTTTTGGCAATGGCCATGCAACTTTGGTTGTCACACTTCAACTCTGTAGCCTCTTGTCCTTGTATTCCTATGTGCCATAGGATCCTCCTCAACCATACTGCTTCACATGTTGTACCACATGCAACTTTGTACTCAGCGTCAGTAGAAGATAATGCTACAGTCAGTTGCTTCTTACTAATCCAAGAGAAAATCCCTGATCCTAAAGAAAAGCAATATCCATCAACAAATTTTTTGGTATCAATATCTCCTGCCCAATCTGAGTCACACTATCCGACTAGAGATGATCCTTCTTCATAAAGAATACCATAATCAGTAGTTCCTTTCACATACCTGAGTATCCGCATGCTTGCCTCCCAATGAGTTTGGAAAGGCTTATTAGAGAACATGCTTACTACTCCAACACCATAAGAGATGTCTCATCTGCTATTGCACAAGTAGATCAGACTTCCAACTAGTTTCCTGTATCTTCCAATACCCACTGGAGATGAAGTATCTTCAATAGATAATTTTGTGTTGACCTCCATAGGTATAGAAATTTCCTTGCAATCCTCCATATCAAATGCCTTCAATATCTGCCTTGCATACTTTTGTTGAGAGATGAAAAACTTCCCTGGTTCCTACCAAACTTCAAGACCTAAGCAATAATGCAATAAGCCTAAGTCTTTCATTTCAAATTATGAACTCAGGGCATCTCTTGTTTGTTGAAGAATATCATAATCATTTCCTGTAATCACAAGGTCATCTACATAGAGTACAAGCACAATTGTCTTCCCTCCTCTCTTTAGAAACAAGTTAGCATCAGAAGTACATCTCTTGAAACCTAGATCCAAGAGTTACTTATCTATCCGTTGGTACCATGCTCTAGGGGTTTGTTTTAGCCCATATAATGCCTTCTTCAGCTTACATATCTTGTTCTCTAAATGGGGAGCCTCAAACCCTGGTGGTTGAGACACATGTACCTCCTCCTTGAGGTCTCCATTTAGGAACGCTGATTTGACATCCATGTGATAAACTAGCCAACGCTTATGTGCAGCCACAGCTAGTACTACTCGAATAGTAGTCATTCTTGCAGTTGGGGCAAATGATTCACAAAAGTCAATGCATTCAACTAGTGAGTAGCCCTGTGCAACAAGTCTTGCTTTATACTTTTCTAGAGTACCATCAGCCTTGTACTTTAGCTTCCAGACCCACTTGGTGCCAATGACTTTACGCTTAGGGGGTCGATCCACTAGCTCCCAAGTTCCATTCTTCATGATATTGTCGTATCCTGCTTGCATGGCAGCCTCTAATTCGGATCATGGAGTGCCTCATCCACATTGGTTGGTTCCTTTGCTTCTTCTTGAATGAGATCAGCCATCAAGGTTGTTTTTACAATATGGGCGCTTGCCCGTCTCTGTTCCTCTATTCTCTATGATCATCTCGGCCCATCTGCAACTTGTTCTAGTGACTGTGGGATGGGGTTTGCAGAATCATAGAGCTGCCTCACCCAACATGCCAATGGCTTTTCCACTTGGGTGTCGGCAGGTAATCTGAAGATGATGCTTCCTTCTTTTGTGTAGAAGGGATAGCTCTTGGGCCAGGTTCATAGTGGATTGCCCCTTCGCCTGATGATAAAGTGGAAGCTCTCTTTTCCTCCTCCACTGCATGTGGCTGCTCCTCCTTAAACACCACATCACGACTTGCCATGATCTTCTTAGCCTCAGGTTCATAAAGCTTATAAGCCTACCCTAAGAAGATACATTTGATGCTTTTTGGTTGAAGCTTGTTTCTCTCCCTATCTGGAACATGTACATAACATTCACTTCCAAATACTTTGAAATGGGAAACAGAAGGTTTTTTACCAGTGTAGGCTTCTTGTGGAGTCTTTCCATCAAGTGCCTTGGTGTAGCTTCGATTGAAGATGTAGACAGCAGTGTTGACAACCTCTGCCCAAAATTGATTAGGCAAACCCTTTCCTTTCAACATGCACCTTGCCATCTACATGATGGTTCGATTCCGACGTTCTGCAACACCGTTCTGTTGAGGACTATGTGCCACTGTGAGTTGATGCTTTATTCCCTTACTCTTGCAGAAATCTTCAAACTCTGTTGATGTGAACTCACCACCACTGTCTATCCTGAATTTCTTCATCTTCTTCCTTGTTATAGTTTCAACAAGCTGAATCCATTCTTTAAACTTACCAAAACCTTGAGCCATATCGCGAAGGAAGTACACCCACATCTTCCTGCTATAGTCATCGACAAGTAACATGAAGTAGGAAGATTTGCCCAAGGCCTGTGTAGGCATTTTTCCGCACAAGTCAGCATGTACCAACTCTAGAGGATAGCTTGCCCTATTCTTGCTTTCTTGTGGAAATGCCTTCCTCTGTTTCTTGCCCATCATGCAAGCTTCACATGGTTCCTTCATTTCTACAATCGATGGTAGGTGTGCAACCATACCCCTGCGATGCATATCCTTCAGTACAGGGTATCCAGTGTGGCCGAATCTCTCGTGCCATAGCTTACTTGTGCCCACGTTTGTAGTGGTTGTAAGAGCACACAACTCATACAGGTTGTTCCTCCTTATGCCACTCCCAACAATGTTCTTGTTACTGTCCATAATCTTAGCTCCTGTCTTACTGAAAGATACTTGATGATCTTGATCAGTTATAGAAGCTACTGAAAGTAGATTTTGTTTTATTTGAGGAACATACAACACATTTGAAAGCTTTCTGATATCGCCATTAAAGTTAATGAAAGAAACGGTACCTTTGCCCTCTGTAGGACATCTTGCATTGTTCCCTACCTTTACTTTGATGGGTTCCTTTAGAGGCTGTAAGGAACTGTAAAGGTCTTTTCTACTCGTCATGTGATGAGATGCACCACTGTCCAACACCCATGAGTCACATGTTCCTGAATCTTTAGTCAAGGAGCACACCTCCTCTATCGTAACAAATAACTCAAGCTCTGTTTCTACTGTGTTGGCAGACTCCTTGCCTTGCCACCTTTTGAAGAGCCACTCTTATCTTCTGCCTTCTTGATGCGATAGTCTTGGATTCTGTGTCCTTTCTTCTTGTAGTGGAAACACTCTCCTTTGAACTTCTTTTTGTCATTCTTCTTTTTGTCCCCATCTTTTGAAGAGTCTGTTTTGCCTCCTTTGGCATTTGCTGTGAATGCAGGATCTCCTTTGCTACCACCACTCCTTGCCTTGAGCCAAAGCTCCTCCTCCATGAGTAAGGCACTGAATTCTTCAAAAGTTAGTGGTTGAGGTCTGATTTGAGTGTTAAGAGAAGTTACCAACCCATCAAACTTAGGTGGACAAATTCAAAGACAACGTCAAGCTAGATCCTCACTTGAGTATTGAACACCTTCTCCCGCCATTTGATCTCTTAGATTCTTTATGCGAGTGATAAACAACTCTACAGTCTTCCCATTGGCAAAGCGTTCTTCTGCAAGCTGATTCTCCAAGTTCTGAATCTGTGTCTGATTATGAGTTTCAATATTATTTGTCAATATGTTCCATGCTTCACATGCCTTCGTAGTATACTAGATGAGAGTCAGAAAACTATTAGAAGTACTTGTAACAAGAGCATAGAGTGCATCTGCATTTCTACATTTTCAAGCACGTAGAAGATCAGCATCAGGAGGAATCATTCGACCAGGATTATTTGGATCAGGTCTTTCGTGGGGCTCATGATCAGTCCCAAGAATAGTCTCCAAAAGCTCATATGAATCAAGAATAGAAGTGATTTTGAACTTCCACAAGGTGTAGTTCATACCATCAAGTTTACCTTCTGTGAAGGCTGGTGGCCGTATCCGCAACGTTGGGATGACTGGCATCATTGTTGCTCCTGCTTGTGTGCCACCTACTCCTGTTGATGAAGCACCTTGACTCCCAGTCGTAGATGATGACGCGCCGCTTGACATCTTCGCTCTTTTGTTGTTCAAACCTCTTCATTTTTTCTTCTACACCACTCAGAGCCTTCTGATACCATGTAAGAAAATAACAGCATAGCGGAATAGACCTGTAGACAGAGTTGAGAGAAAAAGGCAGACAAAGATGGACGCAGACTGAGAGGTAGAGAACTCAAATTCTCAGATTGCCGAGTGTAATGTAGTTACAATGATGGTGTTGTCCACCCATGCGCTCCCAATGTGGAGCTTAGATGGAAATCTAGACAGACTCTAGATGAAGGGCTTACTAGTGCGCAATGCTATGTAAAGCTCAACCTGGGCCATGCTTATATAGCTTTTACAAGGCGGTTTGAAATAGATAAACGTAGTCGGGAGATACAAAATAGTCAGTAAAATATATGATCCGATAATATCTCCACGACCAGAAGTCCTATCATCTTGGCCCTATGGTCTGAGGGGATAGGCCCCTTTGATCCCGCAGAAGGGAGCAAGCCCCCCTCTGCACTCCCTCCATTAAGGTTCTATGGGAAAACCGCGCGACACCACAGGGCCTTTATTTTCACCTTAAATGGCAACCCAATGGCCTGGAATTTTATGCCCTTCCTAACCTAATGGCTAGGCTCACAAAGATCATCTACAACCATCAACGGTCACACATAGACCTCATCTAACTTGGAAGTTAGGGTTCCATAAATTTCTGGGCTCTCATAATGGCTTCTCCTCATAATGGGGGCCTTACAACTTAGAGCACCATGGATCATTTGTGGTCACATGAGGGTGGAGTATTGAGCATATCTAACAGTGAAGTGTGCTTCATCGTGTTGATTGTACCATCGATCCGCGAGCCCTTCAAGAGTGGCCGGAAACAAGGCAAGGAAGGCATCTTCTCGCTGATGTAAACCCCTACTCTTACATAGGGAAAGAAACCTCCTGACATGATCATCCGCATCCTCATGAGGAGCTACCTTGAAGGAAGGAAATTTGATGTTGATCCAAGAGAGCAAGTTAGTCAAGTCGTCCCCCATTGCTGCGGCTTGTGGTCTTTGGTTGTCTGCCATGTCCGTTGAAGGAGGCGTTGAGTGTGGCCGAGATGCCTCACGATGATGATGCGTCGGGAAATGGAAATGGAAGTGGTGGAGCTCTAGGAGGGATGTAGTGTAATCTTTTCCGTTGATAACTCTTTATGGGAGTCTTTATGGAACTAAGGGATCCTTCCTTATGGATGAAGCGAGTATGAGTCATAGACTATCGCTCTAACGCTCTTCATCAACTCGGTTCTTCTAAGGGCTGAACTTCTAACAAGTTCAAATTGCAACAAATGTCCCACCGGGCATGCCAAAATGAGCACCTATAGATCAATTTCTTGATCTATATGCTCAATGTGGTGTGTCCTCTTAAGTGCAATATGCACTATGGGTTGCAATTTGAAGACTCAATAGGGAAGAAAGAATAGCATATACAATGACACACAGTGAAATGAAAGGAAGAAGCTGAAATTATGAGTACAAACCGCTCAAAAGAGGATTATACAAACTTTGGGCAATCAATAGGAGACATAAGCATACACCTTCACTCTAAGTGCTGGACTTCAATTCTCTAAATATACATGCTCAAAACTCTAGTCTTCCAACTAGCTGCTCAAGAGAATATTGGCCAATCACTGCTTGCCCACTACTCACTCAGAGTGCCAAGCTAGCTGATTCCAATTCTACCAAGTGGAGCACTAGTGATAAGCTAAGAGCTCTACACACACAAAGGGAAGGCAAAGCTTCAGTTGTGCATTCCTTCCTCGAGTCTCTCTGAGCTTGTCTTTGTTGAAGGAGAGTTCTACTTATATTGTTTTCCTGGAAGTGAAGGATAGCAAAAGGGGACAAAATTAGTTTCTTCTTTGGCAGGCTCTCTGACAATTTTATTACTCTGGAAACTTCCTTCTTGGTCCACTTTTCCTGCACCGTCACTATCTTCCAAATTTTGGTATTCGGCGCCGTCCACCGTCCATGAGTTCTCCGCGTGCAAGTGGCTGAAAATTTAGAACATATGGAGATCTAGAAAATTTAGTCGCCTTTTTCAAGTGAAAAAGTAGACTAAATCAAAAGTACACCATTTTCTTTAAAAATAGACTACTTTTGAAGTAAGTAGACTAACTTCATAAAAATGGTAAACTTTTGAGTAAGTCGACTAACTTGTAAAAGTTGACTTAAAAAAATTTGACTACTGTGAGAAATTAGTGAACTTAAGAATTTAGACTACTTAGAGAATTGGTGAACTGGGAAAATTAGACAACTTAGGAAATTGGTGAAATGGGGAAATTAGGCAACTTGAGAAAATAGGTGAAATGGGAAATTAAGCAACTTGGGAAAATAGGTGAAATGGAAAATTAGGCAACTTAGGAAATTGGTGAAGTGGGAAAATGGTGAGGTAGGAAATGGGGAATCTAGCCTTCTTCATGAACTGATGAGCTTGATCCCCTCTTCTCCAATTTTCTTGCTCTTCGCTTCCTCTGCTTCTTGTCTTGTACTTGGGTTCTGCATCTTGAAAAGCAAACATAAAATACATTATTTTAAGCGTATATCAAAGTACCCCGCTTCAAAGGTGAGCATAGTCTAAGCT